>MJUU01072455.1:5651-22233 GCA_002080025.1 Modiolus philippinarum
GGGGGGCGGCAAAATATTGTACTGTTACGGGCCCTTTAAACTAGCAAAATGGGACATTTTTATGTTAACAAAATGTAATTTCTTAACAGCGTATTCAGTGAAACTTTTATTTCTACAAAGCTTTTATTGAATTAATCAACGCAACATCCAACTTTAGCAAATCTAAGGCTTTACAGATCCTTTTGTCAAATATAAGATGCATACCTTTAAAATAGATGTGTATTCAACGTAAACTGTAACATCTTAATTTATCTTTCAAAGTATTGAAACACTAATTTTAGGATTTAACCTTTTTATTTCTAATAATGAAATAACTGATTTTGTTTTTCTATTTTTTTTTATTATATATATATATTTTTTTTCTCGTTTTTGTTTTTTTACTTGCTTTTTGTATAATGTTTTTTTTTCTTTCTTTTATTAAGGTCTATCCGGTACAACGGATAGACATTATTGGGATTGTAAAATTGTAAAAAAAAGTTTTTCTTCTTTTCACAGAGGTGTCTAAGTGGGTAAGTGTAGGTCGATGAAATTTGGTCGGGTTTTGTAGTTTCTGTTGAAGTTGTAATTGTATCCGTCTTGGGTCGTTTCGTTTATTTTTACGTTTTGGTTTTAACATCACAATGTCAGAGTTTACCTGCCTTGGAGGATGTTCAGGTATCTAGTCAATAGCCGATGTTTTTGTTACACCCAAATAAAGAACCATTCGAGGTATCCAGTTGGGGACATTTGTAGAATAAAATTCTCAACATTTATTTACAAAACATCCAAAATCGAGACGGCATCTCCACCTGTCTGCATATCTATACATATCAAGGAAGAAAAATTACAAACAAAATATATGTACCAGAGATTGGACACAACAGTACACCTGACAGTCATCTAATTACGATGATCATGTTCATTTTTTTATTATTTAGTTTTCATTTAAGTGTAATAGATAGGTGCAGCAGAAAATTGTATATTTTCGTGTTTGTTGAAAGTTGAAACATGGAATTTCTACACGGGCGTCTACACGAATAAACACCCCTGCACCTCGAAATCATGAATAAATGTAACACGATTAAAAAGTCAATCATTAGCAGATGACCCAACATGTAAAGAAAGTGTAATTAGGCCAATTCACAGAGTGGTACATAAATATAGGTAAACGCTATTCTAAATATCAAACATTGTATCGCCTTCGTTTTTACAATTATTGTCACAGTAGACAGGCGCGTAAGATGTTTATAAAATACTGTACTGTCTAGCCCGTTATCATTGCGTGATATAGAAACTGAAAACATAGTTTTAAGAGGCTTGTTTAGGGGGGGGGGGTCCCAATATCCCGTATCCCAGTAAGTCTGGAGGAAAATATCCCTTTGAAAATTGAAGATATCCCATTAATTATTGAAATATCCCATTTGCCATAGTCAAAATATCCCATATCCCAGTATTTTTTGTCTCAAATATCCCATATCCCATTAACAAAAAGTGGCAAATATCCCGTATCCCAATATACCCTAAACAAGTCTCATTTAAAGAATGTTAAGAATCTTTTACGCAAAATAGGCAAAAATATATGTAAGTCATGAGTCGAACGACGATTTTTTTGAAAATGCAATAATGAACTTTTGTCATATCGTTAGTGATTGTTGTTGACATACTCCTTATAGCGGTACTCGTTGGTTATAACTTGATGCCAGTACACAGAGCGCCCTCTGAACAATGTCACGTGACCCTCCATGACTAGACATTTTGTGAATAAAATACGTTTTTTTTGCAACAATGAATTAAAAATACAAAAAACGAAATATTTCATGTGTGTCAGAACTATATAAGGAATTAATATTCACTTTTCCATAATTTTGCGGACTTTCACGTTAATTTTCTCATCACGTTTAGACTTAGAACATGTAACACTTTACATGTTTAGAGCTAGAACATATAACATTTTACATGTTTAGAGTTAGAACACATAAAACATTCCCGCCAATGGTATTATTTTACACAAAAATAAAATTAAAAAAAATAGCGTGGTCAGCAATTTTCCATGAAAGATAATGTAAAGAAGTAGGGGAACTAAAGTTTATTTTGCAGATATCAGCATGGAATACGGAAATATTTATGTCGGAATTATCTTAGTTTAGGTAAGTAGCAATTAGAAAATTATTTAACATGTTTGTTTTTTAATGCAGTTTTACATATATACGCTGCTCAAGTTTTAATTTTTGAAAAAGATACATTTTAGATTATTTTCGGATTAATGTTCTTTAGATCTACCGATGTTCTATGTCAACTATGACGTGAATGTATCTGTTAATTTAAAGTGTATTTTCATAAATATTTTATTTGTGAATTTTAATTTTAGATATATATGTAATTAAATTTTAAGCCATCATAGGGTTTCATGATGAACACTGTTCTTAAACTTTTGTTTTGAATTACTCTTTTTTTTTGCTTTCAGGTCCATTTTAGACTATCTGTTTCCAAGTAGAAGCTGTCAAAAAGTCAAAATTATGCGAGATCCAATCTTATCACACACTACGATGGAGCAAAGACTGATAGCCTAATATTCTAGAAACTGTTTGAAACAACAGCCCATGCAGTTTTACTTCACCAACATGTTCGTTATCTCTTTACGGAAGTTTTAAAGGATTCTGAATCTTGAGTATGAAAATTAGATATGCGGCTTCTTATTAAAAATTTCGAAATGACAGTAGTACTGGCATTAAAAATTATATTTTACGTGAGCGAGGACATTTGTTGGATATTCCGTGAGCTATTATGTTGGCCTTTCGTGGGCTTTGCTGTTGGAATTTCTTGAGCTATATTAATGAACATTCCGTGACCTATATTGATGGATATAAATATAAGTAATATTTGTAATAAATATATACGATTTGTATTCTACATTCTGTTTTATTTCATTATGCTTCCAAACTATAATTATCTACTAAAAATTAAAAACAAGGGCCACACATATGATTATAAAAATCTAGTGCTGTATTAAATATTGTGCGAGGATATGAGATATTCCGAAGAAATAAGGTTTATATTGTTGGTTTTCATCTTGAAGTAACGGTTTTCATTAAATCAAAAAGTTTTTGATTTGTCTTGGCTTGTAAGATGAGATGCTGAGGCTTGTTTTCTTTTTTTTTGTGGGCAAATACAGATAAAATGTCAATTTGTGCAGTCAGTTTTCAGGCAGTATAAATGTTTCTGTATAGAGAAGTCTTATGAGCTTTTATCAGCACCAAAGTCTAGATATTCAATACTAACATATAAAATCCAGGATGCAGCAACAAACTCTTCAAAAAGTATAAGATTTATGATAAATGACCTGAACACAGTGCCTAAACATATTTACAAGCTAAACACATAAAACCTAAACATGATTAAACTGTAAACATTTTCCTAAACATGTTTAGATACTAAACATGTTTAGGTTCAGAACATGTTTAAAATCTGTTGCAAGAATAGTGTTTAAGAAAACGTTTAGGCCCTCAACACATTTCTTAGTGTATTTACTTTACGTAATTCCGTATTTACGTTCTGTGAGTTTCTCTTTACTTTATATAATTATGTCACCCCAGACGTAGTCGGGGTGACATGTTGTTATTCTACGTTTCTTCTGATTATTATTATTATTATTCTTTTTCTTCTTCCAATAAATTTTGTCCGAAGGATTATTTTGTGATGGCATGATGTATTCAAATGAAACTTGGTAGGAAGTTAGATCAGCATAAGGAGTTGTGCTTTCCATGAAAAAATTTTTCAAAATGGCCGCCATTTCCAAGATGTCGGCCGAATTACGTCGAAATTTCAACTTTGTCGGATTTCAACGAAAATTGATTTCTAGGTAGATTTTGACGCTGTGAACAACATGGGACCGTCAAATGGGGAGTCTGGGGTGACATCAGCTATTGCTTGCAATTGCAAATCTAGTTTTATATTTACCTTTGTGGTTTTATACTTATTTTATGTCGCTTTACATTACGCTGTGTGGTTCAGTCTTTACTTTATCTGGTTTTGTCTTAATGTGCGGTGAATTTTTAATTAAGTGATGTCGTTTCATCTTAATGTTGTGTCGATTATTTTTTACTTTCCATGCATATTTTATTTTCTCTACCTGCAGTTAATTATTCTTTACTTGTTGTCATTTCTTCTTAACTTGTGGTCGTTTTTTCTTTACTTTCAGTGATTTCTTCTTTACGTTATGAGGTCGAGACCCGATACATTGAAATCGAACATAATTGACCAGTACCGAGGATCCTAGTATCAATGTGGCGCCACAAGATTGACATGATTATTTAAAAAATCTTATGAACAAATCATATGTAAATAATTGTGACAATTTTGATAATTATTATAGTAAGTTTTTACATTGTAACATTGCCTTGTTAAATACTGATATCCCAGCTGAGGAAGTATTCAAGGCAGCAAAAAAACCTGAAGAAAAATGAATCATGTGGTTTTGATAGTATTAATAATGAGATGATTAAGTCATTTTGCCCTCTATTGTATGACATTTATGTTATGTTGTTTAATATTTTACTTAAAAATGGAGATCATTCATGTATATCGAAAAAACAGTAGTTCTTAAAATACACCCTTCGAGAGAAAATAGCATAAAACCATTGTTTACGGGTGGAAATATTAATGACCCCTCCTGTTACAGAGGAATAGCTGCTTCTAGTTTAAGTAAATTTTTTACAAAGATTTTAATACTTAGAGGAAAACAGTATCATATGCCCTGGGCAAATCGGCTTTAAAAAAGGGGCAAGAACTACTGATAATATATTTTCTCTTAAAACACTAATAGATAAATTTTGCAAAAAGAACAAAAAATAATTTTTGTTTTGTTTTGTGGATTTAAGAAAAAGCTTTCGATACTATAAACAGGCACGCTCTTTTATATAAGCTTTACTCATTCAATATAAGTGGATTTTTTTTTACAAATATTAGAAGACATGTATAAAGATGTTTCGTTTTCGGTAAAACTGCTAGAGGGACTTACGCAGCCCTTTCAGTCGTCGTCTTTTAAAACTACTCTTTTTCGATACACATGAATGATCTTGTTTACATTGGCGGATCCAGAAGGGGGGTTCCGGGGGTTGGAACCCCCCTTTTTCGGGACAATCATATATTTTTAATGAATATCCTAATGTTTTATTAAGAAATAGCCCCAAAAATGTTCGCACCTCGCTCCGCTCGGCGAAATTTTCTTTCATTTCCAATTGGAACCCCCCTTTTCTAATTGCCTGGATCCGCGCATGTTATTATTTTCACTTTGAGTGTGATTAAGTTGAGTTAAATGGAAGGATCACCTCATGCTTATTGTATACAGATGATTTAGTTTTGATATATCAGTCTGCAAAAAATCTCCAGCGCCTACTGGATAAGTTAAAAGCATATTGTGATAAGTGGAACGTAAAGGTTAGTACAGATAAAACAAAAGTTATAATATTTAATTAATCTGGGCGAATTCTTAAAGGTTATGTCTTTCAGTATGATGCTAAAATTATAGTAGAATGCATAGCAGAATACAAATATTTAGGCATAATATTCATATCATCTAATAAGTTTTCACAGGCTTAACACATTTATCCAAGAAAGCTAGCAAAGCTATGTTTTGTGTCTTTAAATCAATTTATTCAGAACAAAATGAATGTTGTAATACATATTAAGTGATTTGAATCCTGTGTAAAACCTATTTTAATGTATTGTAGTGAAATATGGAGCTTAGACTTCTTTGTAAAAGAAAAAAGGACATAAATGTTATGAATGTCCATCATTCCTAATAAATTACTTCTATTACGAAAATACATGCTTGGAGTTCATAAATCCGCCACTAATGTGGCTGTACTGGCAGAACTCGGTTTACACCCACTGACTTTAGATGCAATAAAATCTTCTTTAAATTTCTGGCTAACATATATTACAAGCAAACGACACCAACTTGACATATCACTAATATAGCGATAATTTTTTGCTTAGTAACTCCTTTTGTAGTATACTTTAATTTTTTCTAATTCAACTTGGTTAAATCAAGTACATTTTCAAAAGCAAAATTGCTGCATTCTATTTTAAGAAAATTAGAAAGTAAGTTTTTAACCCATTGGAAGCATGCCTTACAAGGAGAGATCTCTAACAATAACATTAATGGTAATAAACTGAGAACTTATTGTAAAATAAAGTCGCAGTTCTGCAGGAAGAATTTTTTATTTGCCAATGTCGATAAACAGACTATTACACCATTTATTAAAGTACGTATTAGTAATTTTAGAAATTGAAAGAGGTAGGTATTTGAACTTGTCAGAAGAACAAAGAATTTGTAAATAGAAAAATACCGAAGTTGCAGAAAATTACGTAGATGGTTGGGTTGAAGATGAATTTCATCTTATAAAGACATGTCCAGAATTAAATTCCCGTCGTCAAGAGTTTTTTAAGGATATGATATCCGTATTTCCAGCTTTTTCCGAACCCTTTGATTTTGAAAAAATTAAATTCATTCTCAATAGTAATTAGATATTTGTAAAATTGATATTATTGGAGTCTGCAAAATGAACAGACTAAATCAATCTCTAAAACTACAATAGAACTTATTTAAACAAAGTTATGATCTTTATATCTAAATGTATCCTTCCGTGTCATGTGCGTATCTGCACATTTAGGATGATAGTTATTTCCTCAGCTGTGATATCACTATATGATATCATTATATATTTTTTCATCTGTGTGTTTTGCATTTTTATTGTTTGTGATGTATTTGTGCTTAGATTGACAATAGTTCAGATTAAATAAACTTGATTTAATATGATTACTTTTACGTCAGATTGATTCAGTGCATTTAAAAGAAAATACAAAATACAAAGCGAGAAACACATGCATTGACATGTTTTGGTATACGTTTTGAATTTTTGACTATGGATAGATAAATCTTGTCGAAATTGTCTGCCCTGGCAGTCCAAAAAAATTCCACCTTGTACAGTATATTCTTGTACTTCTATGAATTTATGATTATGAAAAAGAAAGGAAATGGGGTAAATGTCAAGGAGACAACACCCCATATCCAGGTTAAAACGACCCAAAACAAAGCATCTAGGGGTCAACGTACGGTCTTCAACAAAGTGAGGAACCTCACAACATATAGCAAGCCCTAAATGGCCCCAAAAAGGTAAAAAGTGAATAAAACAATGGGAACAAACCACATCCAATAATGATTAGTATGAAATGTGACTTGTTCAACCGTTTAAATTCATATTATTTATGAAATTTTAAGGCGAAATTGACTCTTTTGTGTGAAAAATAAGTTGTTATAGTACAATTTCCAGTGCAAAATTAGTACATTGAAAACTTAGTATTTTTTTTTTATTTTTCGTAATCTTAAATCTTTCGAGTCATCTTTACCAATGGAAAGAAAATTGATATTGATAAAGTATCAATAAACAAGAGGATTTCAAGACCCTGCATCACTCACATGGACGATGAATGAGATAATAAGGAACAGTTTGAGAGGTATGAATGACAATTTCGATAGGGTCCAATGTCAAAATATGTTCCCACTTATGACCATCAAAGATTATATGAATCTAGCACCTGTGAAAAGGTAAGATCAAGAAATCTCCGACACCCAAGGGTAAGATTTCAATATTTCTCTGACGAGGCTTGCCGAGTCAGAGAACCATTGAAATCTTACCCGAGGGTGTCTGAGATTTCTAAATCTTGCATTTTCAATGTCGTTTGATTCCCTTTCTCCTTTTTGTTTATAAAAAACGTGTTTCGGTGCCGCCATGTTGTCCTGACCATCCGCCATTACTTAGCAACTTACCATGACGTCATAGTATGCACGAGGTTGTCTCACATGGGGTGGTGTGAGACAATATGAATCTAACACGGGTGGGTGTGCGAGACAAGGAAATCTCACACACCCAAGGGCAAGATTAAGGTTGTCTCTGACGAGGCTTCGCCGAGTCAGAGACTACCTAATCTTGCCCGAGGGTGTGTGAGATTTCCTTTGTCTCGCACGCATACCCGTGTTTGATTTGTTTTCTCACCCTGCCAACACGAACGGGCAGTTGCTCATTTTGACATTGGGCATCATGTTTTGTACTACCAAGCATGTACGTTGGATTTCTGTTGACACTAAATAATTCAAAACAATTATTTACTTGGCTTACTGTGGCTTTTCATTTGTGTTTACTTATACACTGAAATCGTTGATCTGAAATTTGACCTTCCCGACTTTTGTTTACTTACGGGAGTTACGTCCCCTTTTATGACGTCAAAAGATTCAAGCGGGATTTTTGAATGTTGAGTATAACGTTATTTTTAGAATTATCTGGTACATATAATAGGTGTTAAGAGTTAAAGACACAGTTTTATAAATCGAAGATGTTTGAAAATGTGCTTATCTAAAAAGGAAAAACAGGAAGACAAGTGCATTATGAATGTCAAGCAGATACAAAAACCGCGGGAAAAGGATCGTGTAAGTGTTCTCACCCAAGCGGTTGGGTGAGACGGAAAATGGGTGGGTGAGACTGAAAAATCTCACACAGGCTTTGGCTACATAGAAAGCACTACAGATAGGGTGAGAAATTAAGAATCTAACACCAGGGGAAGTGCGAGACAGGAGAATCTCAGACACCCAAGGGTAAGATTTCCAGTCTCGGACGAAGCTTGCTGAGTCTGAGATGATTGAAATCTTACCCGAGGGTGTCTGAGATTCTCTTGTCTCGCACTTCCACTGGTGTTTGATTTTATTTACCACGGTATTCACCTTAAAATATACTAAAATCCACAAAAAAATGTCGTCCCCTTTCGTCTGTTTACACAAGGAGTTTTGTCCCTTCTTGTAACGTCATAAAATCAGGAATGTACACCCGAGCGCGCCATATTTTAAAAGTCGATTTTTCTTGTTTTTTCCAGTGAAATGTTACTTCAGATGATATAACACTTTTATAATACGTAGATTAGATACACTTATGATCACTAATGAGGACAGATGTAGACTATAGACCCTTATATGCAAAACATGATATTTGCCGGTAAACTGCACGTGATTTTTTTTGTCTTACACTAGTGTAAGACAAGGAAATCTCTCACCGCTAAAAATAGGAACTGATGTGTCTCAGAAGTGAGAAAGAAAAATCTCACACCGCTAAAAATAGGAACTGACCTGTCTCAAAAGTGAGAAAAGACACTGACCTTAAAGATGCCTCTTTGTAAAGAACCATTGTGAATAAGTTTGGTTCTAATTGGACTAGTAGTTTCTGAAATGAAGATCTTTGAAGTTGTTTTCGGTGGGGTCCAGTTCATGAATATGTTCCCAGCTGGCGGTCATCTTAAATGGTGTTTGAACTTTATGGATATACCTGTTCAGGAAGGGACCACCTAAACAACCATTGTGACTCAGTTTGGTTCTTATTTGCACATTAGTTTCTGGAAAGATCTTTGAATGTGTTTAACGTAGGGCCCAATGTTAAACTATGTTCCTCTCTTGGGCCAGCTTGAACATGAAAAACACTATCTTACGATGGACCACACAAGACGATTGTGGCCAAGTTTGAAAGAGGGAAAGGGGGGGGGGGGGGGGGGGGGTCGGACCTATTTCGGGATGCATGGATGGGAAGTTTTTAAGCTCGGGAATTCGTGATTTCTATAATTGAAGCCGGGGATTTCGGGTATTAAATGCACCGGGAATCGGGGTTTCACCAGTCTTTAAGTACCTTTGTAGTTCCGAATTTCGGGATTTGGTGAAAATAATGTCGGGATCCTGGTATTTAACCCCGTCCTCAAATTTGGTTCCAATTGGCAAAGTTGTCTGAAATGTCAATTGTTAAACTATATTCCAAGCTGGTGGTCATTTTAAACTAAGTGTAGACCTAATAACACAATAATATTTTTACATGGGACCACCCAAGACTATTGTGGCCAAGTTTGGTTAAAATTCTCCAAGAAGTTTCGGGAAGAACATCTGAGAATGAAAGGTTTATACCAGACGGTCACCGGTCGGACGAACGACGGACGGAAAGTAATGGCAAAACTCATCCTGGCTAAAATGTGATTTTTTTACATTCAAGAATTTGATACCGTTTTACGATTATATGGCAAATGCACCGCAGATATCAAAAACATTGTTCAATAAATTATACCAATTTGCGAATAGAATATAATTCTCCAGTATGTGTGAATAATGTAAGTCTATGAACATCTAAAGTAATAGAAAACATAAAATATTCCTATCTATGAAATTATTTATTTACATTGCTTCAATTATAAATATACTTTTCATTCTCAATAAGTTTATATGAAGAAATAGACATGATATCTAGTGAGACGAGACACGTATTTTTATTTTAAGATTAATTGGCAAAACGTTTCAATGTTTTCATGGCAACTAGTATTTCCAGTTTATTAATACAATCCCGGTGCGGTTTAGTTATCACAAATGCTGATGACCAAAACTGTTTTCCAATAGTCTAATGTCATGCTATATCTTCACTGGCAGCCATGTTTTTGTTAGATTCGTTTGAAATAAGTTTTTTTTTGTAAAGGATTTTTCATACATACTTCCGGTGAAGTTTTGTCAAATTTGCTTCAATGGTTACAGAGAATGCTTCAATGGCTTCTGAGAAGATGTAGATGTGATTTTTTGTCCAATTTTAAACAATGTTCAGCGCTGGTGGCCATGTTTATTATCATATATATATTCAAGGTCTCCAATTCTTTTTCCAATAATTTCCCCCTTTGTTGCCATCCCAGTCTCCCTTTGACTTATCCGAATTTGACTTATCCGAATCCTCATCAATTTAGTGTATGAAGTTTTCAAATAATCGTCTTTCTTTATCTGCTACATGTCACAAGACCTTGTCTCTATAGCTGCTTATCATCGAGCATTAGACATGTCAACATCTTTGAAGTTTTTTTTTTATCAAAGCAACGAACGTGGTTAACATAAAAATACGGTGTTGGTCAATTCCTTTCGATTTAAATATTCCGGGTCCCGACCTCATAACGTAAAGCAGAAATCAGTGCAAGTAAAGAAGAAATGACCACAAGTAAAGAACAAGTTGAAACTTGATGCAGAACATCAGGTCGCCGCAAATATTGAAAACTGTGATTTTGAGTGAAATAATTTGTTGAAGGTCTCATTGTGACCTCAAGGTGAAGAACAACAATAAAAGCTTTGTCCCGTTGCTTGGTTTTACCATGCCGCGTTTTGTGGAGACTTTATCTCGTGTGTATTTACTCCATACCCTTTCATTGTTTATTGTGGATAGACATATCTGCAAAATTAATTTCTTATATATTGACTACATTTTCTTTTGTTTTTTTATATTCTGAGAAATGGTTTTTATTTTTATATTTCTATTATTTTTATTTATTTATTTATTTATTTTTTTGTTTTTTGCAAAATTCAAATGTCAAAGAGACATAACTACTAGGAAAAAGTTGAACCATTAGATCTAGTTTATTATTTATCCATATATATTTCTTACTGTTAGTAAAATTATTATATATATAGCTTTTATTGCGTTGTGATTGAATGCTGTAACATTTGTTCCGTTGAAAAAATATAAAATTATAATAAGCATTTTCCTTAACTACTTACGATTCATTTCAGTTATTAAACATCATAAAAATAACTAATCTACAGATAGAAAACTTATTTTAATGCAACCTTAACCCCACTTTGCAATTACATCAGCTGATTATGTTTACGATTCAGTGTCACTAAATTGTTAATGATTTTTCTTGTCTATCTGTTGACACGAGTCATTATTCAAATACTATTAAATTATTGCAAGGATTACAAGCCATTTTCTTACTACAAATACAATTTAATATTTTAAAGTCACATTTGCAATTGTATCTAGAAATTTAAAAGAAAAATATTCGTATCATAAAATGGATGTTAAGAATACAAGCAAAGTGCCAATAGTAAGTTAACTTTTCAAATTTCCCTGTGCATTTCATGTAAAAACGGTCCCTGTGTAAAAAATTCTGTAGAACTCATTTCTTATCCGATTTCCATGAATTTTTCACTTTTAAAGGGAGTTTTATATGCAGGTTAAGCTCACAATTTTGAAATGATTTTAAGTTCACTTGTTTCCTTATTGTCACAATTTACAAACTGAAATTTCTGACGTCACAATTTACAAAGGATATATAGTAAATTTTGACTTTGAAAATTTTGGTTTGTGTTTAAATCGTCATAAAATGGAATTTACAAGTCATAAAATTTTAGAATTATTAGAATAAACTGTAGATCAAACACTATTTAACAGTGAAAATTTCATGAAAATCGGATTAGAAATGGCTTCCAGAGAATTTTTTTAACAGGTACCATTTTTACATAAAATGCACAGGGAAATTTGAAAAGGTGACTCACTTTTGGCACTAGGCTGTGTGTATGTGGAATTGTACACCGCTAGCCGAATTCCTGCACAGATGGCACTTCAGCGTCAATGTTATTTCTCAGTTAACTGAAATAAAATATATTATTAAAATTGTAAAAATAAAAGCTAGACCCACCATTCAAAGACTGCATACAATATTTTCATGTCTATATCTATACACAACTTACCAAATACTAGTATATTTCCTACCCTCAGTAAAGTTATCTATTTCTACATATATTTCCTACCCTAAGTAAAGTAATCAATTTGACATATATTTCCTACCCTATCTAAAGTAATCAATTTGACGTATATTTCCTACCCTCAGTAAAGTAATCAATTTGACATTTATTTCTTACCCTAGGTAAAGTAATCAATTTGACATTTATTTCCTACCCTAGGTAAAGTAATCAATTTGACATATATTTCCTACCCTCGGTAAAGTAATCAACTTGACATATATTTCCTACCCTAGCTGAAGTAATCAATTTGACATATATTTCCTACCCTTGCTAAAGTTATCAATTTGTCATATATTTGCTACCCCCAGTAAAGTTATCTATTTCTGCAGACATTCCCTACCCCCAGTAAAGTTGATAATTTCACAGCAAATTTCTTACCCTTAGTAAAGTTATTAATTTCCATATATATTTCCTATCCTTAGTAAATTTATTGATTTCTGGATATATTTCTGAACCTATTTCCATATATTTTCTTGGCTTAGGAAATATTTATGTCCTAAAACCTTTACTACATGTTCCAAATGTTTTGGCAGTTAATTATTTGGTAGCCTCGCCAAAGATTTTCGTTTCCGTATATATTTGCACCGGTACACAAAGATATGACAAAGCTTCATCTTTATACTGGTTGATAAATTCTTATCTTTCTGAAAACTTTACGTTTATCATAAACATACACAAAGACATAAAATTACATATGTTTTAAATAGGCCTATATTTACTTGGTAAACCGCGGTCTCTCAAAACTGCGCTGAGGTTTGTAAAGTATGACAAATTTTAACATTTACTTAACGGAAAGCAAAGATAAATGTATGTAAAGATTTGTAAATGTTATGCAAATTTTATACTTTGCATATATTTGTATAACATTTGAATACGTTTGTAAATTAAAGATTTCATCTAGTGTCTCTTACCAGTGTTCGTAAAAACATAAAAGCATTGAACCTTAAAATTCCTTCACTCGATGTTTGTAAATATGTAACAAATTGACAGCTGTCCGGTAAACTTTCGCAAAATGTATGATTGATGCAGAGACATATAAAACGCTGTGTTAAATATGTCAAATGTCTTTTTGTCAATGAACTCTGAACTTCCTCATGCACACACACTGGCTGTGTATAAAAAACCATATGATTTCATATTCTAAAAAGCTTTTGTTTTCATATTAAGCCTGTTTTAAATACGTCATACTCTCATTGATTATATTTTTATTATTTTTTACTCAATTTTATTCGAAACTAAAACTTCCCAATTCTTTGTCACGTGACCCTCCATGAACACTTTCTAAAGAAATCACACATATAGTCGCCGCGTCCTCGCGGCGACTAATAAAAGACTGCAAGTAAAGAATAATTGACGGCAAGTAAAGAAAACAAAATGTACAGGGAAAGTAAAGAATAATCGACACAACGTAAAGATGAATCGACTTAAAAATTCACTGCAAATTAAGGTGTCTGAGTGGTATTATTCCGCCATTTTTGTCTAATAATTGTTCCTTTAAGTTTCATTCGTTAAGAAATTTAACAAAATACTTATTTAAAATGAAAAGAAAGTTCAAATGTATTTACAATTTATATTCCTAATCATTTTTTTAAAACATTTTCATTACAAAAACGTTAGCTAAAACTTATGAGCTTTAAATCTGTTGCTGGATTTACAGAACACAGAAATTACTCAAGGGAGATAATTTGATAAAATATTTTAAGAAAGATATCACTAGAGAAATTAACATTTTGCAATTTGTCTCTCTTATTTCAATGGTGACCCCTAATTTTTATTTTTTATATGTAAATAACATAGTGATAATTAAACACATGCAAAGTATGAAAAAATTCTAAAATAGATTTTTCAAACTATGGTCTCATATGGTCATTTTCCCTATCATTTCTATGTAAAATCCTGAAATTTTCAATTACAGATTTTGCGCTTAAATGCACGGTGACCCCAAAGTTTATTTAACGTTTTGAACATTAATACAATTATGTTTCTACACAGAAAATTTAACAACATTCTATGATAGGAAATTAATACCCAGCAGACACCTTAAGACAAAACCACATAAAGTAAAGACTGAACCAGACAACGTAATGTAAAACGACATAAAATAAGTATAAAACCACAAATTTAAATGGCATAAAGTAAAGAAAAACTGACAGAACGTAAATACGGAATAACATAAAGTAAAGATGTTATCACAAAAAATAAAGGTGTAATGACAGAAAGTAATTACCAAATCACAGCAAGTAATAAGAAAGTGACAACATGTAAATAAACATCTACATCATAAGACAGCTATGGCGCTCATGCAAAGGCGCTAATTGCTGTTAGATACAGAATGTCCGAAAAGAGACACTAGCACAAATTAGTGATTTATTTATTGATTTACAAGCAGTACCGTTTATGTAAATAAACAATGTTTATTGTGAATTTCATTGTATGTAGCTTTGGAACCATAACTCAAAAGATTATTATCAAAATTCACAGTAAATTCGGTACTAATGGTGTAAAGTTAAACGTGAAATCGGATTATTCATTATATAAATATTTTAAATATAACATGCATAATAACTCGTACTTGCTTATTTCGATATGTACTGATCCTTATTTATAATGAATCTTGTGAGAGCTGTTCTGTACTTGATTGCTGCTAGACTTGTGGAGCCGCTGCATATGCTCATAGCCTCTACTGTTGCGGCTCCACAAATCTATCAATCTCGACTTAACGCCGCAATGTTCTCTCAATATTCTAAACTATATTGCTTGATTTAAACAATCTGGATTACTGCTAGTCTTGTGGAACCTCAACACATGCTCGGAGCCTCTGTTGTTGTGCCTCTTCAAGATTATCAGTCCACACAAAACGAGATACCAAGCCCACTTAGTGCAGTACACATATCTACATACATAAACTTACCTAAATAGTGTCAATCCACATAGTAATAGTGGTATCATTTCCTTACAGGATTACACACTGGCATTTTATACATCAAGTAATGTTCGAATGTGAAAAATGTATATATGTTTCTGTTTTGTTTGCCATTTTATTTTTTGTATTTTTTCTCTCTTTGCTTGATTTATTGTTTGTGATCAAGATTGTTGTGCACACCAAAGATGCCTATTGTCTGAATATGTACATATACCTGTTTAAGTTTGTTTTTGAAAATGGGTAATGATATAACAAACTACAGAATGGCGATCGGCGTATTTTATTTCAGAATAAGACTAGTTGTCAGAAAGTTTCATTTCCATCGTGTAAAATTATCACTATATATATTTATTCTATTATTAATATTTTTGTATAAAGCAACAAAGAATTGTCCAATAATCGTTCGTTGTTATATATGTGAACCATTCTCTCAAAATATCTCGTTCACGTTTTTGCTTATGCAATTATTATTACTCAGCAATGATGTTGAAAGAAATCCTGGGCCAAATTTAACAGTAGGAGACCTCAAAATTTTTCATTGGAATGCAAGGAGTGTCAGAAATAAAATTGACTATCTAGAGACAATCAGCCATGGGTCTTCAGTNGTCTGTGTAACCGAAAGCCACTTAGATGATAAGGTAAATTGCAGTGATATTTCAATTCCAGGTTATAGTGAGCCATATAGATACGACCGGAACTGTTTTGGAGGGGGTGTTTTGATATACATTTCAAATGAACTATTTGCATCACGCAGATATGACTTGGAATTTGCAGGTGGTGAGTTAATATGGTTAGAAGTAAAATTCCCAAGATATAAAATTTTGATTTGTGCTGTATACAGACCACCAGGGTCTGATAACCCTTTCTGGGACAATTTTCATGCGTCGATTGAAAAAGCGCTAGATATTAGTTCTCGTATTGTGATAACGGGTGATCTTAATGTTGATCTTTTTGCGGAAAACTATAATCGTTTAAACAATATTATGGACATCTTTAATTTTGAAAATTGTATTACCGAACCGACTCGTTTGAATGCC
>MJUU01072457.1:3991-21490 GCA_002080025.1 Modiolus philippinarum
CGGAAAAAATCACTCGGCATATTTTTTGCTCCTTGTATTGTTCTAAAATTATTCGTATTAGACTTTTCTGAAAAATATACGGGAATCGTTGTCATTTTTTATAACCCGAATATTTATTAGATAAAAAATTATGAGTGTATTTCAGGTAGGAGGGTGCATAACCATTGTGGTAAGTAATAATGTTTGACTTTTATCATAAAAATTAGGTAAAAAACATGCTTGCATATGATTTGACCAATCTAAAAAAAATAAAAACAAAGGTATATGGTTTTTACGAAATACTTGATATTCAAGGGGAAATCGTATATTTATATTATCCTTTTAGCAATATATTCGTTATAGAGAGAGTAACTGGTCATGATCTATCAGATTTATTAGAAACATATAGGAATCAAAAGTATAGAACCAGAGATACGCGTCAGTGTTATGTATAACCCGTGTTATGTACCAAGTCCTAATTTGAAGATTTTTTGTTTTACTTATGAGATGCTTAAACCGCAAGCAACGTAAAAAATGTGAGTGAACTAAGACCTCATTAAAAATCTAGCCCATTTTACCCGTCTCAACTGTAGTGAATAACAAATCTTACATGTTTGTTTTTTTTCTATAGTCCCGTAGGTAGTAGTTGATATGGGAAAAAATCTGCGGTTTTCAAAAAACGTTTTTTGAAAACCGCAAATTTTTTCCCATATCAACTACTTCTGTGTATGTGTGGGTGTCTGGTTCAATGTTACAAAACGACGAACACAAAGTGTTGGCAATAACCATACGACATACACTAGTGATGCTCCTGTCAGGTGCTCCACAGTAAGGAGTATATGGTAGCTTATCCTTCTGGAAATTCCTGGTCACATAAATATAAAATATGGGTCCTTGAGTAGTGTATAACTACTGGAAATCCGGAATAAATACACAAAGTCAGTGATACAGTTCCATATTGTAATTAGAAAAAGTTAACCATATGAAAAAAAAACTATAAGTTATGCAGTGGTATTACAATCTCAGTACAGAATATTGTATAAACTACAGGACGGACACAAATAATTATAGAAGATTAGATATTTAACTGTTGCGGGACTACCAACGACTGACTAAATGTCAGTGCGCACACTATTTATACCCTTAGATTATGAATTAATAAAAATAGAAATGACTGTAATACTTTCTGATGCAAGAACAATTCAAATATGATGACTAAGCACGTGGAAGGGCACTAGGGCACCTTAATAGGGCACTAGGGCACCAGAAAGGGCAATAGGGCTTACACAAATATGGTTAAATAGGACACACAGGTGGCTTTTATTGCATCAGATTCAATTAAGTACATAATGACCCTATAAAGTCAGCAGGGGTTTACTAAATTTAGCTTAACAGAAATACAAATGATGAAACTGGGGAATAATTATAAAACCATGTAAAAACAAGAATAAAATACAAGAAATATACAAAACGGGAGAGGCGTTTTACAAAATTCACTACACAGCCCCCTACTTAAGATTGAAGTTCCACTGTTCAATAAAAAAAAAATGACATGTTTGTTAACAATAACAACAATATATATATATATAAAAAGAAAATAACAATATGTGATTGTACCTGAGCAATTATACAAAAAAATGTGTACATGAGCTTTCTTTTTTTTATGAAGATTGTGAATTTTGGCACTTTATATTAGGCGTTCAGATATGTTACACACACAAAAAAAAATGTATCAAATGTAACATCGGACAAAAATATACTTTCCATATCTGCACGGACTAGAAAAATGACCTGAGATATAATATTCTTCACACAACCATGATAATCAATAACAAAAATAATGTTTGTATTTTCCAGCACCACTAAAAAAATAAATTGACTAGATTTTATGGTAATGAAAATGATTATGATGAAATTCCTGAATTCTCCAACAGTTTACACAATATAAAAAAACTTAACAATTAATATATGGCTCGGAATAAACTGATATAAAACTTTGTAAACAAAACTTATAATAACAAGGCAAAATAAACGACCTAAAACATATATACATACTCAGGGCGCCAAGTATGGGCCCTTGAGCAAACAGTATTAAATATAGGTACCCCCCTTTAAAAAAATACTTAGGACCTTCTTAACTACAAGAACTCTATACACTCTCTTAAACTTAAAAAAAACAAAAACTTTAGACTAGTGAAATAAAAATGTTCGTACCAATTTGACTAAATGTCTAATCATTTTTCACATCTGGGAATTCCCTTACTGTAACTCCTGGCTCGTTGATTGTCATAGCCTGTAAGTGTTGAGCAAGCTCGTCTTCCATGTGTACAAATCCTCTCCAGTCAAAGTTCTTTACATCAATACTGCTGGATACCGACATCCTATGCTCACGCTTTTCTTCTCCATTTATTGTTGAGCTGGTCCTGATTAATGTTAGCGAAATAATCTCCACACTGTTAATCTCCTCTGGTTCCTCCTCTGCACGGGCGGCTGCTGCACCTGAAGAATGCAAGTCCTCCCCGAGGTCTCTTGTAGGTGATTCACTCATCCTGCCTACCCCGCTGGGGCCAGGCACCTCCCCATCTGACACATAGATCTCATCCACGTTCAAGTCACCGCTCTCCCTTTCATCATTGAACTCTGTGGCATCTTCCATTAGAACTTGTTCTTCTTCTGACTCAGCATCAGCAACGACTATGCGTTCATCTTCTTCATTTACATGAACCGACACTTCTGGGCGCAACCTTCGTTCCTGGCCAACAGACTCGATCCTTTCCCTCCTGACATAGGTAAAACTCTCATTCTTGCTCAGGTCTATCGCCTCGCCTCTTTTCATACCATGCGTTGTCTCTAGGTGCATACGAAGATATTCTCTTCTGAAGAAGATTTTGTCACACGGTTGCCCCTTTGGACAGGGTACGTACTTTACACAGTTGTTGTGGACCGCATTCCTGTGTCTTCTTAAGTTTCTCAAGTTGGCGTATTTTCCGCCACAGTCTCTACAGAACACAGGCATTATTTGGATGAACTCTAAGTCTAAATATCTACGTGGTTTTGCGATCTTTCTCCCTAGTCTTGTGGTTTGCGCATGCGTGGAAGGCACGTGTTGTCTAATTCCCGCGTTGGGTCGGGCATTTGATTCCGGAATCTGGTTTGAAGTGCCCGATTGGGCCCAATCGTCCAGATCGGAACCGCACTCGTCTTTATCTTGACTAAGAATAATATTTTCTCCTCTTTCCTGTTCTCCGGCAAATTTCACTAAATCGGGGAATTCCGTAGAATCTGGTCCATCTTGCACTTTCTGCATTTGGTCTTGCCCCAGGTTTTGCGGTTGAAACCACATGAGTTTCTTGAGGCCTTGGTATGGCTTTAGGACGTCCCCATGCACGGTTACTTCGGGGGAATTCTTTTTACATTTAATGTTGAAAATGACGTCGTTAAGCTTGTGAGTAATTACCCAAGGGCCGGTCAAGTGCCGTGCTATTTTGGTCTTGATACCTGGTGCATTTTTCTTTTGGTTTCGCCAGACAAGGTCTCCAATTTCAAAATTTTTAGGTTTAACCCTGGTGTCGTAGACCCTCGTCTGCCTTTTTGCCGCAATTTTTAAATTCTTGCTCGCTATTTCATGGGCTTTCCTCAGATTTTGTTCTGAGTCGAGAACATACTGCGATAAAAATTTTTCCTCTTCATATTGAATTGGTTCTGTTAATAGATCTAGGGGAAACGCCATTTCTCTACCGTATACAATGCGATGTGGAGTCAAACCTGTGCTTTCGTGCGGTGTTGCATTGTACGCCATAGATATGTAGTCTAGGTGGTCATCCCAATCTCTTTGATGATTCTTTATGTATTTAGATAGGATGTCGTTGATCGTCCTATTCATTCTCTCAATCATACCGCCTGATCTCGGGTGTAGGGGGGTAGTTCTGGTCTTTTTAATCTCGAGGAGTTGGCAGAGTTCTCGAAACAATGAACTCTCATACTGTCTGCCTTGGTCTGAGTGGAGTTCAGTCGGGCAACCATATCTTTTTATCCATGCCCGAAAAATAATATCTGCCACCGTTTCAGCGGACATGTCCTTCATAGGGTAAATTTCTGTTATTTTGGTGAAATAGTCTCCTATGACTAATATATATCTGTTGTCCTTTGACGTGACGGAAATGGTCCCGCTATATCAGTAGCAATCCTCTCAAAAGGTGCTCCTACTACGTACGATTTCGTCATATGACGTTTCTGTAATTGTGGGTTTTGGCGTTCACGACAAATTTCACACTGGTTAAAATAAAGTTAAATGCTACCCTGCAAGTTTTGCCAATAAAATGGTGATAGTTTGGCTTTCTCGTAGGTTTTCTTTATTCCCGTATGCGCAGACGTGCGAGCGTCATGAAGATACCATAAAGTTGGATCTTTCATACATTCGGGCACACATATCTTCCATCGGGCTGGTCGGGTTTCGTCTTCCCATCTTATACATAAAACGCTGTTTTTTATATCCAGTAATTCCCATTAGCTGTCCAAGATTTAAAGTCTAAGCTTTTTCCGCAAATTTCTTCCCATGTTGGTTTCTCATCTTTGTCTGCTTTTAATTTTATTATTTCGCCTTAAATTTGGTCTTCATTCTGTTTGGTCCTTATAGATTCCAAATCAAGGTCGATACTTGGTCTTGGCTTTTGTCGGGCAGGTCTTGGCTTGTTCTGCTTCCTCCCTCTTCTTACAATGGGCAATTCTCCTGAATGATTGTTTTCTTCCTTCTCGGGTACAGATTGTCTACGTTTACTAGGTTCGGCTTCGTCATCGCTGGATTCGTCGGATATGGCTTGAACGTTAATATTATCGCCTTCTTTCATGTTCTTTATTTCAGATTCAGCCGGACCCTCGTAACGGTAATCCCATGGCATTTCACATTGTTTGCAGAATTCTCCTTTTTCTGTAACAAGTCTTGATAGGGCATCCGCGTTCCCATGTCTGTTTCCGGGCCTGTGTTCTACCTTCATGTGGAATCGGCTTAATTGCTGAATCCACCGATGGATTTGCCCGTCGGGCTCCCGGAATTTCTGTAGCCATCTTAACGATCCGTGATCTGTTCTCAGTTTAAACGGACGCCCCAATAAATAAAGTTTAAAATAACGGGTGAAATACACAACTGCCAACATCTCCCGTCGGGTCACGCAATAATTACGCTCGGGCTTATCTAAACAACGGCTACCATATGCAATGACCCTTTCTTTCCCACCTTGAACCTGAGACAGAACGGCTCCAATGGCATAGGCGCTGGCGTCGGTGTCCAATATAAATTTGGACCCGTCGGCCTGCGGGAATGCCAATATGGGTGCCGATATAAGTCTATCCTTCAGTTCTTGGAAGGCAGCTTCGGCCTTGTTGTCCCATACGAACTTGTTATCCTTCTTAGTCAGGTCGAAGAGTGGCTTTGCTATTTTTGAAAAATCCTTAACATATTTTCTATAATACGAGACTAAGCCGAGGAAACTCCTAGTTTGTGTCACATTTGTTGGTCTCTTCATGTCTTTAACGGCTGCAATCTTTGCAGGGTCTGTTCGCACTCCTGACTTTGACACTACGTGCCCTAGGAATGATATTTCTTCTTGTAGAAGGCTGCACTTCTTTGGTTTTAGTTTTAGGCCAGCACTCGCCAATCTGTCAAAAACTCTTTGCAAATTATCAAGGTGATGTTCAAACCATTTTCCGAACACAACGATGTCGTCCAAATAGAGAACAGCGATTTTCCATTGGAGTCCGGTTAACGTCTTCTCTATAACTCTCTCGAAGGTGCTAGCTGCATTACACAAGGCAAAAGGTATTGTCGTGTACTGGTATAGTCCTCCCCTAGGCGTGGCGAACGCTGTTTTTTTTCCTTATCCTCCTCCGCCATAGGGACTTGATGAAATGCCATGTGCAAGTCGAGTGATGAGTACCACTCTGCCCCTTCCAGAGTATCCAGGTTTACATCTATCCTCGTGAGTGGGTATGCGTATTTGATTGTTTAAGCAAAACATCTTGATTTTTACAAAGAAATTCTAAAAACATTTCTTTCTGCTCTTTATTCAGGCGTTCACAACCCTTCTCGAAAGTTGGGCGTAGGTGTTCGGGGATCTTTCTTCCAGTTTCGGGTATGCCCTTCTCA
This sequence comes from Modiolus philippinarum, assembly GCA_002080025.1. NCBI lineage: Eukaryota > Metazoa > Mollusca > Bivalvia > Mytilida > Modiolidae > Modiolus > Modiolus philippinarum. The sequence goes on from MJUU01072457.1 coordinate 10,113, forward strand.
ACTTCGCATAGGCTGGATAACTCATCTAAGTTAACAACAGGTCCTACCCGGCTTACCGGGGTAAATAACGCAATATATGTATGCTTATATATTCGGACATCTGATGATCCTGGATTATACACTCTGGCGTACACTTCACCATTCGCCGAATCCACCAATGTTCTAGCTAGGGCTAACCCGTATCGCTCCATAAAAGGGCGTTCAGGCGTTAGGATACCCAAGGAACTTGAATTGCCGAGGCGGGCTTGATTAGTTAAGCCCGATCTTATCACGGCTTCATGTCCCGACGGTACCATTACTGTATCTGGGGCTATCACTCGCCCCGATCTGACATCCCTTTTTCCATCAAGGGGAATTTTCCTTCCCTGTATTATAAAACTGGACTCATCGTGGTCCCAATTACAACGATAGGTGCTAATAAAATCTTCTCCTAACAGGTTGTTGCGCACCCCTCCAACAACTACTTCATGCTCGAAAACCCCTTCTCCTAAGGTTATTAACATTTTCGCCCTTCCAAGGCATTTCAACTTTTGCCCATTGGCAACAACATACGTGCTTTCCATGGGGTCAAGCGCTGGTTTGTCTGTGATTAAATCGAATGTTTCATTGTTAATAAACGTGCTATTAGCACCTGTATCTACCTTCCACTGTACAGTTACACCTTCAATCTGCCCTTCTACCACCATGTTTGCGACTCCACGTACTTTCATTTGAGGAACAGGGCTGTCAACAGGAGTCCCGGACAACGCGGGCCTTTCTACTGTTGGACTATCACTGCTGCTCGTGCATTTATCTCCCACAAAATCTTTGTCTTCTATTTTCTTATTTTTTCCTTTTATTCTACGCTTCTTTTATTCTTTCCAACGTCTCCTTTAGGCCTGTCATAGGTGACCGACACCTGGCCTTCAGTGTCGGTCGATCCTAGTTTAACGGATTCGACTCAGCTGCAACGGGCACCTCCTTCTCTTGCCCGTTTATAAGGTCCGACCGGCCTCTACCAAACTGTGGGGCTCTTCCTCGTCCCCTTAAAAAGCCACGGTTAGAGGGCCGCCCTTGGGACCCCCTACCTGGAAAACGTGTATAATAGTCTCTTTGGTGTACACCTCTGCCATAACTGTTATCTTTATGCTCAGAAAAACCTGCCCTTGGAGGTTCACTGGCATCTGTAATCATGCTATTCATCTTATACTCAGAACCATTAACTTCATAAACATTTTTGTTAACAGGTTTATCTTTATTTAATTCTCTTTTCCCGACACGCAAGCATTCCTCCTGCATTGCGTTTATGACGGCACCTTGCAACGTCTTGGGTCTTGTCCTTTTGACTGCTAGGCGAAAGTCTTCCGACTGGCCACACTTGTCCAGAAAAGCCTTTATCGCGTTTTCTTCGACGATATCTGGATTTTCGGGGTAAGCCCTCCGGTAAAGGTCTTCAAGTGCCTGGCCGAAGTCACGGAGTGACTCTCCAGTCTTTCTCCTTCTCAATTTTGCTTTTGCTATTTACCTCTCTTTCATGGCGGTGTGCCCGAATCTTTCGTCCATCTTCTGTTTTAATCTCCCATAGTCTCGTTGAAAAACAAGGGGTAATCCATAAGCGAACGTCTCCGCTTGCCCTCGGAAGGTGCTGAGGATTACTCGCCTTGCCTTCTCGGGCTCCCATGTATTCAGTTCCGCAAGATTCTCGAAATATTGTAGGAATTCTGTCCATACGTCTTCGTTACCACCGGAAAAGGTCCTTTGTACTGGATATTCCTGTGTGTGCGGTACCCCTACGCGTGGAATCTCGGCTACCTTTTGAGGAGCCACTAATCCCTTGTGTATAGTTTGTGGGTCGGGCACACATGTTTCTTGTGAAGTTGCACCATTTGGTAGGGCAACTTCACCACCCTGGGTGTCCTCGATAGAGGTCCCAAAATTAGCGTACTCTTCCTGGTCCTCTCCTTCGTCTCGAATTGGCTCTGGCTCTGCATCCCGTCCAATATATTGGAAATCATACTGCCTTTTGTCATTCCTACATGAATGCCATATTATCTTAAACACAATGGTCAATACTAACAGCCCCGTGATCAACAACAATCCAGTCATTACATATTCTTGCGATTGTTGGACCACCTTTTTCTCTGGGAAATAAACCCAGGCCAACATTAAACTCCCGCTACATACAGCAAGAAGGCCGATCCATACCAGCCAAAACTTAAGCCAACCACCGTGGCTTGTCCCACAGGTCTCTTTTTCATCAACCCATCTTGGAACATCTCTACTCTGGTAACTCGAGGGTAAAGACTACCCGGTTCTCCAAGCACTTGGGGACCTTGGCTTCTTCCCAGAATGAGCGGCCAGAGGAGTCCCTGGGGATGGAGAAATTTCCACCCCTGAGTCCGCTGGGGAAAATAACCTAGTTCTACTTTTACTTTGTCCTACCTGAGTATTTGCTGGGTTACGTGAAAATGTCCTCCTTATGGTCCTTGGTGTATCCATAGTATAAAATGTGAATAATTCCAAAGTTTAAAATGACAGCAGTTATCAAAATGACTCAAAAGTCAACCCCACCGCTGCCACCAATGTGACGAAGGATGTGGAAATAGGGAGCGGGGTTCTGTGTATGTGTGGGTGTCTGGTTCAATGTTACAAAACAACGAACACAAAGTGTTGGCAATAACCATACGACAGACACTAGTGATGCTCCCGTCAGGTACTCCACAGTAAGGAGTATATTGTAGCGTATCCTTCTGGAAACTCCTGGTCACATAAATATAAAATATGGGTCCTTGAGTAGTGTATAACTACTGGAAATCCGGAATAAATACACAAAGTCAGTGATACAGTTCCATATTGTAATTAGAAAAAGTTAACCATATGAAAAAAAAACTATAAGTTACAATCTCAGTACAGAATATTGTATAAACTACAGGACGGACACAAATAATTTTAGAACGATTAAATATTTAACTGTTGCGGGACTACCAAAGACTGACTAAATGTCAGAGCGCACACTATTTGTACCATTAGATACGAATTAATAAAAATAGAAATGACTGTAATACTTTCTGATGCAAGAACAATTCAAATATGATGACTAAGCACGTGGAAGGGCACTAGGGCACCTTAATAGGGCACTAGGGCACCAGAAAGGGCAATAGGGCTTACACAAATATGGTTAAATAGGACACACAGGTGGCTTTTATTGCATCAGATTCAATTAAGTACAGAATGACCCTATAAAGTCAGCAGGGGGTTTACTAAATTTAGCTTAACAGAAATACAAATGATGAAACTTGGAAATAATTATAAAACCATGTAAAAACAAGAATAAAATACAAGAAATATACAAAACGGGGGAGGCGTTTTACAAAATTCACTACATTACAAATAATAAGACGTCAAAATTTGAAAGTATGATAGTGAATCTATATAAGATTTACTCAGGAATGGAAATCTTAATTAATTGGTTCTGACTAATGAAACATACCTATTTTTCGTTTCACGGTGCAAACATGCTATGCTAAATTATATTATCATCGGCTATAGAGCTAACATCGCGAGTAAGGCTGCACGTAGAAATCTATTATACGTTAAGGCGAAGCCGCACCGTATAATATATTTCTACTTGTAGCCTAACTCACATTGTTAGCTTTTTAGCCGATGATAATTTTTTTGTCTTCTATGAACATGAATCTTTCAATTCAAATGAATTGGCCACTATGTATTGAATGCAACTATGACATACAAAGAGATATAAATAGATTAATACACAAATTACACAGGTGATGGTGGACTTGTCCATTATAGCTGTGGGGGTGTCTTCAATCCTAACTCCGCGTGTTTGTGTTGTTATAGATATGTTGATTGATAATTATGTTTGTCACGTTTATGTAATGTTGTTATTGTTAATGTTTGATTTTCAACTAGTGAGGGTCAATCTTGTACGTAAATATACTTTATTTATTTATTTATATCAAGAATTGGTTGTAAGGGGGCGTGTCTTCGATCGAAAACCCACGTGATTGTGCTTTTTTACTCATCAACAATGGCTTACAATTATTTTTCCCGCGTGAACACCGTAGTTTGTCATTCTCTTATGAACCAATCAGCGTTTACAAAAAAGACTTCAAGGAAGACAATGGTTTTTATTCACCATATACAATCATGTACAGTTTGTAACAATAGCGCACGAGATTATCTTTTCGTCATTGTTCATTATTGGATATTGGCAATTTAAAATCATCTCACCTGTTGATCCATCTTTATAAAAATGTCGCTTTCAATAAAAACTATTAGATTAAAGTGTTTAAAACCAAAAACAAAAATATGTATATTTTTCAAAATTCTATATTGTATATATCAGTAAAATGCAGCTACATGTTAAAACTAATTGCAATTAATTGTTAAAATTCACGAAAGATGTCATTAGTTTTCTAAAATATTTTTTGAAACAATTTCTGTTCGTTCATTCTATTAAAATGCTACTAAAAATTGTTTTTCTTATCTAATCAATGATGAAAACAGTGTTTAAGACCAAAGTTGATACATCTTTACTACGATGGTCTTATGACAGCTTCGGTGTGCACCCTAAGATATGTCATAAGACAGTCCTAGTTTTCGTCTTAAGATATGTCTTCGGACAAATTTTAGGATAATTTCGATGACACGGCCCCTGGGTTATTATATGGAATAAATCTACAGCATCAAAAGTTTCAATTTTCATTTAACAGCTCTCCAAAAGTATTATGTAATTATGGCAATTACATTTGAAATGTAATGTAATTTAATTAATTTCTTCTGAAAATTAGTGTAATGGTTAAATAAGGCAAGTTTCTAATGTAGTGGTAATGTACATTTGAAAAGTAATAACCCCAACCCAGCGGTGTCTGAGTTAGGATATATATTTGGTTTACACCAGTAGTTATAGTTTGCCAAAACAAATGCGTTGACTAAAAACTCAATGTTTTGGTAAAAACCCTGAATAACGATACAGTAGTAACTGTGAGTTTGAGTTATGCATTTCAACAACTTATGTGTCTTCATTGCAACTAAAAATCAAACATTTGGAAGACTAAATTAAATTAAAACATAAGACGGAACTTATATTGGATTTTTTATTGGGTCCGGGTTGTTCATCTTTGTGGGTGTGTGTCTTCATTTTTTCTTTTCTGTGCCGTGCTCATGTTGTGTCTCTGTTTCTTTTTTGTTTCTGATGTTGTCATTGTCATTGGATTGTTCGTTTTGGATTGACGGTTCGGTTCTCACTTACTTTATAGATAACAAATAAGCTAAAAGGTATAAAAGAACAAAAGATGTACGATATTAAAACAGTTTTCCGTGAGGGAGATAGCCCTAAATTTTAATTAGATTACTTAAAAAAAACAAAAATTTTTAGAAGCTCTGGAAGGAAATATGACATGTTTGCCCAGTGTGCGAATTAATGTTCAACTTGTTAATTAAATGTCCTCCATTTCAAAAGTTGTAATTGTGACAATAACAACATCCAAAATTAAAAAAAATGAAATTAGTTTAATGACTACTTACAGACTTGATAGGCTTACTAACATATCAAATGTTCCAATAGTTAAGCTTTGTATATTGTTGTTGTCAACTGATCTAGAAAAATGACATATCATTGATAGTTGAAGTAAATAAAGAAAGTACCAGTTAACACGTACAATTGCCGAAAATTGCAATCAAAGGCCACAATCCACATAGGAACTGCACAAGAAAAACCCAAATGAAAGACAATCGTGAACAACGATAGGAACTCAGAGTAGCCGGACACTCTACCGACACAAGTCATAGTTAGTGCTAGATTAAACCCGTTTATGTGTACCCAAACTTTCCATTTTCTTTATCCCTATTTTCCTATAGAATATTAAATACACGATTAAACTCCATAAAGGTAGACTACTAACTCTTTGTAGACTATTTTGAAAAAGAAAAGAACAAGACAGAACGTGATTAAAAAACGGAAAATGAAGGTATTCATGTTTGGTTAAAGGAAAAGATAAAACATATTTAGTTAATAATCATACTGAGTCAAACAGAAAATACAATGAATATGACGTGATTAAGATGCTTGAATTTTGACTTTCCCTTTCTTAGCAACAATTAATTTACCCCAAGCATATGGAGTGCATATTTTACAGTTAATTAGTTATTTGTATAGCTGGTAGTTCAAACAATGACTTTGTGAATGTTGTTACTTTAGAAATTCTATTGCCGTCAACACGATATCACAGATAGATATGAAACGGTGTCACAAATGAAAACGGACATTTTTACCTAGATTCCCGTCTTCCCGGATTTAACATTACCGATTCTGACTTACACTGACAGCATGACGGCTGCTGAATACAGAAATAATATATATATGAAAACAAGATGTGTTTATAAAAAACATGAGTAAATACCATGAAAGCAAAACATACTTGCTTTAGCAAGATAAATTTGATAGTGATTGAAAGGTCTATATGTTTTTCAGCCCCATTCAATATTTCATTCTGATTTTTTAATCATTTATGGTCATTTTCAACAAAATTCATAGCATTTCTTACAAAATAAAAAAAAATGAAATAAAAAAATTCACCCGCCCGATCTGCATCTTTTTTGAAAGTTGGATGAAAACCTGTGATTCTTTGTTCAATGGACCTTGGGAAGAAAATGGAATCAGAAGGAGATAAATCAGAATTCTGAAAGGTAAAACTTACAATTTCACTGTAGCGAGAGAAAGGACGAGATTGTACAAACGCAATGACAATGTATTGTGTAGTAATTGAATGAAACTTTATATCCTTGAAATATTAAATCAAAATGGTTTTAAAAGTGAAAAACAGAGAAACTTAATTTAACAGTCTCCTACACGAATATACATTATATATGACCACTGGCACATTGTTTGTCCCGTAAAAAATGATTTAAGCCTGACCCCTGGTACATTGTCATTTAAAATGAAAAAAGAATGCTCTAGTCTTTGATTCAATAAACTGCACAAGATTCTGAGTTTTAGGGCTCAAATTTCATCAGAAACAGTTTTAGCATATGCTATATAAAGAAAAAATATTAATGGGCAAATACTTAAATGTCAGATCTGCTAATTTACAAATAATTAAATTTTGTGTATGCCAATAAACATTTTGTTTGTATCATGTGATCATGTGTATATTTGTTAAAATGATTCAACATCTTTCTTTGAAAATAATAACATACTATTCAATCCGTGATTTTAATTGTAAAATCCCCAAAAAGATTTTATTATTATTATTCATTCATTCATATAATGTATTACATTAAGGTTACTATCATTCAAAGTTTCAATAAAGTCAAAAAGATAAGAATGCAGCGTCTTGAACTTACAATACGGTATGTGAAAAGCTCATTGTCGAGTGCCTCATATGGTGACTTCAAGATGAATAAAAATAATGAAAGCGCTGTTCAATTGCTTTGTTTAGCCAAATATTTGTAGAGACTTAGTCTCATGTGCTTTCACTTCGTATCCCTTCATTACTTATGGTTTCAAATGAAACCAGAGGCTCTCAGGAGCCTGTACCGCTCACCTGGCTTTCAGTTGATACAATCAAGGTAAAATTTTAGGTTATACAGTTGATCTTCAGTCTCTCAAACTTTCGATGCTCAAACAACACCAATATCTTGAACTGTATTTAAAATCTGATCATGTTTTACTTTATTTCTTTATTGTTTTTTTTTTGACAAAAAACGTTCTTGCTAAGGACCACTTTCGACACCAGTTTTGAAGTGAAGATGTCATTTTGCAAATTGCAGTCAACGAACAATTTTCAACATCATTTTTGAAGTCGCAACATCAATATCTATTTGGAAATCAAATTTCATTGAAATAGGACAACAATGAATTTTCCCGCTCTTTTGGTAGCCATTTGAAAATAGCAGTCAACAAAAAATTTTCAACACCGGTTTTGAAGTAGTGACATCAATATCCCCTTGCATACCAAATTTAATTTAAATCAGATAATGTTGAATTTTCCCACCTTTTTTCGAATAATTTTTAACATCGATTTTGAAGTTGCGACATCAATACCTATTTGGAAACCAAATTTCTTTGAAATGAGTTGATTTTTTTCCGCCCTTTTTTGGCAACCATTTTGAAAATGGCGGTCAACAAACAATTTTTAACATCAGTTTTGAAGTTGCGACATCAATACCTATTTGGAAACCAAATTTCATTGAAACCGGACGTTGAATTTGGGGGTCAACAAACTATTTTCAATACCAATTTTTAAGTTGCCGCAGCATGGCAAACATTTCATCATTTTACACATAACCTTCATCTTCTATAGTTTTGGAAATAAAAGATGAAAAATATGAATATTTAAAAAAATTCGGTGAAAAAAAGGCAACAAGTAATACAAGGGTCAATGGATTTTCTTAAAAATTTCAGGGTTGATAGAACTTGATATGCTGAACATTTTTGCAATTTACACTTGACCTCTATCTGTTACACTTTTTGAAATAAAAAATAAAAAATGCAAAAATTTTGAAAATTTTACGGAAAAAGGGCTATAACTCCGAGATGGGTTTCAGATTTTCTTGAAAATTGCACGATTGGTAGATCTCATCATGCTGATCATTTTTATTCAATTTTTTTTTTTATATCTGTAACGGTTTTCGAGTTATTAGCCAAAAACTGCAATTTAACCCTATGTTCTATTTTTAGCAATGGTGGCCATGTTGTTTCACCAGCCAACTAATCGAACACAATTTTGAGAATTCATACCCTTGTGATGATTCAGCTCAAGTTTGGTTACATTTGGCCCATCGGTTACAGAGGAGAAGATTTTTGAAATTGTTGACGGAAGAATGACGGACGACGGACGACAGACGACGGACGTATAGTGATGGGAAAACTCACATGGCCTTTTAGGGCAGGTAAACTAAAAAAAATTTTAATGTATTAAAAAATAAGTAACATTCTAAGGTAAAAGACACAAGATTGTTTTTGGTCGTTTTAACCTGGATATGGGATGTTGTCTCCTTGACATTTACCCCATTTCCTTTCTTTTTCATACATGGAATACACATATGTGATATGAATCCGATTAATTATTGAAAGTAATTATTAAAGAAATATTCTAATTTCAAAACTATTAGAAAAAAAAGTATGTTGATTTAAAAGATAACCGTGGAGGGATACAAACCAAAATGACCTCTCCAAGTCTTCGAACATGAAATACAAATGACACATGTTAGACATGCAGTTGACATAGATGAGCACAAATTTTCTCACAAATCAATTAAAACATAACCAATGTTAAAAACATGCACTTACATTAGAAAGATAAAATTTATTTAATGTTTTCAGCTTAAATAAAATAATTAGATAAGCTAGGTAAAATTACTCTTTACGTTTATCAGTTGCAAATTATTGGACCATACTTTATACTCATAATGGTCTCTATGAAACTTGTGTAGTATCAATTTAATGCAACGGACGATTTCTAACATTTCGATATATTCTGTTAAAAACTAACAGAGGTTAAGAAAAGGATATTAGAACAACATATCATAATATTCAATACAGACTAACTACTTACAGTGAGTGAAGGTTTTCTAGTGAATCAAATGTTCCAACGATTAAACTCTGTATGTTGTTTGATGCAATGGATCTGGAATTACAGTATATTAGTGCTTTGTTAAACATTTAGCCAGTTATAATATACCATCTAACCCCCATAAAAACGCTTTGTTCAGTTATTTTGACCTAAAAACGAACCGTGACAACTGGACGTGGATAACTAACCCTTTGAAAGTTCTATGAATGCTAAACGTTTGGTATCTATCAATGTCAATGTACCATACTTACACTTAAGACAAAAATATGGGAAAAAACCTAATTTTTCACTTTTTTTCATGTTTTATGATTAGCAAAAAACAAAATACCGAAGTTACTGTTAATTTATTTTCTGCATATGCGAATAGCTGATTCCTATAAATCGATCTTTTTCGATTTTATTGGACACGCTTATAATATTCAACATTGCTTCCGGGCTAAAAGATTACTTTTTGCAGCAAGTAAACCATTTAAGTTCTTATGCCAACCCTCGTATAAATAAGAAAATTTGTATTTTTTATCCCTTTGAAACAGCCAAACATGTTTTAGTTAAGCGTGGTATGGAGGTCAGTTGGGATACTTTAAATTTTAAATTGAGTTCGTATAAAAGGAGGAAAATGTTCACCAAAATTAAGTTTTACCAAACAGAAAATAAAAAAAAAATACCAAAGTTCCTAAAAAACAGTAAATTTCGTTTTGCTTTACACGTATTTCAAGGAGTAACCTCTCATCAGCAGCATTAAAATAAATTAATATGGAAAGCAAATCTACAAAAGAAGTCCAAAAAGAACTACTTATTTCCAAAATATCGAAATATGAAGCCAAATCCAAGGCCAAGGACATCTACCGAGTGGTATACACTGAATGAAGCCTCAGTATTTTAAGTGGTTAGGATTTGGATAAAAAACTTTTAATTGCTATAACACGCAAAGTAAAATTTTATGTCAGACAATTCTGACTATAAGGATGGTGAATACACTCGGGGACCTATGCATTTTACTCAACTATTGTTTTCAATTTTTTGTCGACCGACCTAGTTAAGACTAATGGATTATGATACTCTGAAGAATTGTTTGAGTGTCCCCAAAAATTATATTCATAACTAGGTACTATAATTAAGAATAAGGGAAGTTTAATTATTTTCGGAGCAAGAATGCAGGAGAAGTCCCATTAAAAAAATCCGTTTTAAAGATTATTAAGCGGTAAGTAGCCATTACTTTGTGAAAACTTTGAATATGCACAAACTGACACATCATGAGAAATAATTCGTGGAGTATGTATGAAATCTGTTAAAAGAACCTAAAATACTATATACAAGAGTACTCCGAGTACAAGTTGCGAGTTGGACCGAGGAAGCGAAAAAAAAAAAAAATAAATGAATAAAACGAAAAATAAAAAAAAAACAACATTCTACATCTCAATGCAAGGAGAAAGGGAACATAAATCAGTTCGACGGACACGGATAATGTGATAAAAAAAAAAAAAAAAATCTTAATCATAGGCGTGGCATGTCAGTAAGACGTAAAAACCGTTTGTCACCTTACTTTTTCAAAAAGGCAAAGATTCCCTATTTTAAATATAAGGTGTATTTAAAAAATGATTATATGATGTATAGGTATCACTATCCTGTTTCTACATGTCGATTTCTTAGCTTTAGACTCTACGGGAATATTGCTGTATATTGATGCGGATGGACGTTTGAAATCTAAGCTATATGACAAGCGGAATGATTAAATAACTTCCTCATTGTTTACTTTCCCTTTCTTATCATCAATAAACCTACATCTCCAGCCTATGAAGGATA
>MJUU01072461.1:2659-25317 GCA_002080025.1 Modiolus philippinarum
TATAGAAAACAAATACAATAATAAATAAAAGAACAGATACAAGACGTACCAACCTCAACAGACTACTCGCAGTTTCTGTTGGATGGTAAAACTGCAAAAGTTTTTCTTCGCTGTCAATTGAAAGATATATGTATAATTTGCAATTTGATGCATCTAAACTATAGGATGAAATGTGACATTCATAGGAAATTAAATGTATGTATGATGCGGAGATATTCCCTGGATACTTTTCATGAAGATGTATTAAATTTAGCTGTGTGTTGCTTGATTTATAGACGGTACCTTAAAAACGAACTGGAAAATTAACTAATTAGAATTTTCATTTCAAGATTGATCGTCTCCAAATCGCTAACAAAAGACATACTCACATAACCTCACATAACCTAACTAATCCATAGAGAACGCTATCAATTATAAATCCTTTAAAAATGAAACAGTTCACAGAAGAAGTCGCTTACACCAGAAAACTCTTTAAATTAAGTCAAGATAAAGTCCTTTTAAATACGTTTTGATGACACGGTCCATATTTCAATCTAATAAGTACATGTACACAGTGTTTTATTTTATGAAGTTAGGCTCAATTAAAAATCAATAATTGTAAAGAAAACAAAGGTACATATTTCACTTTCTTATTTTCATGTTAAAGATCACATCGTAGGGCATTCGGAAAATAAGTAACTCAGTGGTATTGCCGTTAAATTGAATGGAATCATTTCGTAGTAAAAAATTTTCACGGATGAGTATTATTGCACGCGCTTCATTGATAGTACCGACCAATCGAAGTCATCCTTTTCGCTTGGTGAACATACTTCACAGACGCCACTGACCAGGGCCAGCGAAGAACATGCCTCATTCGTTGAACTGTTGATTAATACTCAGTGATCTTTGTACTGAAAATTTTTCAGGATTTTTGTAAATCCTTCTACATTGGCAAAAGAATACCGAGGCAAGAACGAGGAGGAAATGGGAAATTCTAAAATCATAAATCCAAAATCACAGCCTACACAAATTTAGACAGTATGAAAAAGACAAAACAAATAAACAGCCAGAGGCTCCCAGGAGCCTGCATCGCTCACCTGGCTTTCAGTTGCCACAATCAAGCTAACATTGTAAGTTATACACTTGATCATTAGTCTCTTACACTTTAGTAGCTCGAACAACACATCTTGAACTGTATTTAAAGTCTGATAATGTTTTACAATATTTATTTGTTGGGCTTTTTTGACACAAAACGTTCTTGCTGAGGACCACTTTGGACACCAGTTTCGAAGTCAAGACATCATTTTGAAGATAGCTGTCAATGAAATTTCAACATCGGTTTTAAGTCGAAACATCAATATCTATTTGGATAACACATTTCATTGAAATCGGACAATGTTGAATTTTCTCGCCTTTTTGGCAGCCATTTGAAAATGGCATTCAACAAACAATTTTCAACGTCAGTTTTGAAGTAGTGACATCAATATCCACTTGGATACCAAATTTCATTGAAATCGGACAATGTTGAATTTTACCGCCTTTATTGGCGGCCATTTTGAAAATGGCAGTCAACAAATAATTTTTAACATCAGTTTTGAAGTTGTAACATCAATACCTTTTTGGAAACCAAATTTCATTGAAATCGGACAATGTTGAATTTTCCCGCCTTTTTGGCGGCCATTTTGAACGCGGTGGTCAACGAACAATTTTCAACACGAGGTTTGAAGTTGCCACAGCATGGCAAACATTTTATCAATTTACACTGAACATCCATCTTCTATAGTTTTGGAAATAAAAGACGAGAAATATGAAATTTTAGAAAAATCTGTGAAAAAGGGCAATAACTCTTACAAGGGTTTTTAAATTTTCTTTAAAATTTCAAAGTGGGTAGATCTTGATATGTCAAACATTTTTGCAACTTACACCTGACTCTCTGTTACACTTTTTGAAATAAATAAAAAATGCACAACTTTTAAAAATTTTACGGAAAAAGGGCTATAACTCCGAGATGGGTTTTCAGATTTTCTTCAAAATTGCACAGTAGGTAGATCTCATCATACTGATCATTTTAAATTGTTTTCAGATTTTTAATATCTGTAACAGTTTTCGAGTTATTGGCCAAAAACTGCAATTTACCTCTATGTTCTATTTTTAGCAACGGCGGCTATGTTGTTTGATCTACTGCCTAATCGAACATAATTTGGAGAAGCCATATTCTAGTGATGATTCAGGCCAAGTTTGGTTACATTTGGCCCAGTGGTTTCAGAGGAGAAGATTTTTGAAATTGTTGACAGACAGACGGACGACGGACGCATAGTGATGGCAAAAACTCACATGGCATTTTAGGCTAGGTGAGCAAAAATGAACAAGAAAAACACAAACTGAAACACTAGCATTGTTATTATTGTTATTATTATTTGAAACTTACTTTCTACTTTAATGGTTTTAAAAAGACGACATTTTCGCGTAAAGTTTTGATGTCACAATATAGATTTTCTAACGTCACAATAATCAGTGACACAATTTGCGAAGATTTACTCAGTTCAACCGGTGCAATTCACTCAGAAACAGTCTATATCAAATACCTTGTTACACATCTTTCAATATAAAAATAAGTACCAGGCATGTATTAACTATACAATCCTAATATATGTCCTAAAATATGTCTTAGGGCATATTTAAGGCGGTAGACCTGGGGTGTGGGGAGATAACTAAGTTTTTCCCTTTTCTAACACTAAAACAGATAGATAAAATTATTGCAATAGGTATGATTGATATTTTGAAATTGTATTTTTTTCAAATAACAAATAAATATCGTTGATCAATTTGCTTAATCTTAGCATGTATTTATAGGATTTTGTCCCATATACATATACATTTATTCCTTTATTTGTTTATTTTGTCATGAAAACAACCATCCAATATCCAGTTTTTTATTACAAGTACATTTTTGCATTTAAATTAAGGTAAACATCTAAAGGCCAGACTGTTCGCAAAGGAGGTAATTCAAAGCACTTTGCTTACTTTCACACATGTTAATACTACATAATTTTGCATTCGAAATAATTTTATATCAAATAAAAAATTCGAATAGAGGTAATTTTGTACACCATAATCAAGTCCTGAACCCAACAAAATAATATGTGGTAAAGGGGTCTCTTTGATGACCACAAAATAAAAAAAAAAACAGGGCGGTAAAAATTATTGAAAATTGCTTAAAGTCGACATGAACATTTGTTGTTTCACACTGAAAATATAAAAAAAAATAAACAAGTAGAAAATTTTAAGCCTCCCCATCTCTACTCCCTTTAGGACAATTTAAGGATCATCTTAAGACATGTCTAAGATTATTTAACCAAGCTATCTTATAACTATCATAGTTTATGATATGCTAATAAATATTCTCGCTAAGATATATTTCAACTATTCTAAAAAATAATGATTATAAAAAAGAGAATATCGATGTTACAGTTAATAAGAGCTGTAAATAGTGAAATTACTATGTTAAGGTAGGTCAAAATAACACGCGACGTATTCGATTGGTGCTTTTGCGAAACACGAAACACGATTTGGTTGTGGAATTGACTGGCTTTTCAAGCCGGAATATTCCTTTATTGGTCTTTTCATGTGACGTCATATAGATTGACATACACTTTACCGCAAATTAGCTCCCCTTTCCCGTAAATATTGTCTATTTCGTAAACTATTTCGTAAACTATATAGGCTATCTCTGTTAATGAAACGGTGACATAAAGTTGTTTTCAGCTCAACATGAAGCTGAAGTGTATATTTTACCGTGTCATATCACACAAGTTCAAGGGATAAAATCCTCGAAGTTGCACTATGGTTTTACGGTATCCGCTCACTGATGTATGTATCTTTGAAATGACTTTTTTGTTAACAATTAGAAGTAGAACTTGATTTCCACTGAGAATTGAATGTTAATTAGTTTCAGGATGTCGACGTATGAATTTGAGAAAATGACAAATAGCCCTTTTTGTAAGTATTAATGAATAATGTCAAGATATCATATTTTATAGACAGATTATTTAATCCCTATGATAAATTCTTATGATTTCGCGGAAATAACTATAAAATAATGTAAGGAGAATTAGATAAAATAAGACAACAATTTTCACATCACTAGTTCTTATACTAATAACTAAATGTTTGTTTGGTGCCTAGGTATCAGTTGGCCTTTAATCCACTGGTACTACCATCCCAGTAGTCAACTACATAAGTACTGTATAATTCTGCCGATAAAAAAATTATGCATTTCATAAGTTTACAAACATTTTACAGGCATAAGCAGTGTATCACTTCACTTTGGGCCTATAAGGTCTATGTTAAAACCTATCCCAACTTCCCTCCAACTTCCCTCCGAAATTATTGATCGCTTTGATCGATCCATTATCCGACATAGTTACCATGTTCATCGATTTTAAAAGCCTCAACTACATTCGTTATTTCAATAGTGATATGGATTAGGATATTGTGATCGGCTCCTTAGAAGTAGGAGAATATAATTTAGTTACTCCCATTTGTTAATCAATGCAAATACTTCCCAGTCTACTAGCGTCCTAAACGTTGAGCACCGCAAAGGTAGTGTAGCGGTGTGATACTGTTGGGACGCTGGAAAGTACCCTATACGTAGTCAAACCCTAATAACAGTGGTCCTATTACTCCTGCTCGAAGTCCCCATCTTTGTTTAGTGATTAATATCTGAGGACCGCGATCAAACTTAATTATCTGCATCTTTTATAGTTCTGTTCCAGTAATTGTTACCCTTATATTTCCTGAACTTTGACGTACATTTGTTGTACTTTTCTATTGTTTGAGTTGTATCCCTTGTTTGTGCTCTAACATTAACCCAAAATCCGTGTGTTTTTTTTTCTATTTAATTTGATTCCCTTTGTGTTTTGTTATCTCGTTTGTTGCGGTCTTTCTACTAACCGTAACTCTACCCCCTTGTTATTTCTGTATATGTTCTACTTCATAGTTATTTTTCTTTTGTTTCTCTGAAGGAGGTTCGCATTTAATACTTAATAGATAATCAACTAATTACAATTTGCATATAATTTATTTCCTCTGTCATTAATCAGGCATGAATTAAGAAATGGGTACTGGGAGGTTAACACTAATAAATAAAAAAAATGTGAGTATTACACTTGTAATGTCTTTTCTGTTATCCTCCTCGCCCTGTAAGACCCAATCCTCATCTCATCTTTAAGTTCCGAGATATGCATGCAAGCAGCGAAAATGAGCAGCATGAGCAGCAAAATGCGAAATGGGAATTGTTTTACCAACTCCACACTGCATTAAAAGGCAAACTCCTGTACTGAATATTTTACGGAAAGATGTGGAGTAAATGAACATGAGACAGTAACACATGTGTTAACTCCAACTGCAATTAATTTTAATGAGCTGTATGGCCATTTCGGAAATTAATTCCCCGTCAGCAGCATTAGGACCTAAACATAGGAAATTGCAATTTTAATAAAATGTTTTAAATGCAAAAACCAAACGAAATCCGAATAATCAGTAATACCAAAAATAGCTAAAGCAATAAATAAGATGGAGGGAGTTAAACCTAAGGTTTTAGAATTTACATAAATATACATTAAGTGAACATGAGACCATAACACATATGTTAACTACAACTGCAATTAATTTTAATTATTTCCTCGTAAGCAGCACTAGGACCTAAACATAGGAAATCTGCAATTTCTTTAAATGCAAAAACCAAACGAAATCCGAATAAACAGTAATATCAGAATATAGCTAAGGAACAATCTACGATGGAGGGAGTTGAACCTTAGGTTTTATAATTTACATAAATATTGATTATATTAGTAGTTGATTATAGTTTTATACAAAGTGTACACTTGGGATATTATTTCATGTATAAGTACAAAATATCTAAGAAAAATAAAGAGCATACATTAAAAAGGGGAATCGTTTTACCAACTCCACACTGCATTAAAACACAAACTACTGTATGGAATATTTTACGAAAGGATATGGAGTAGGTTTTATAATTTACATGAATATTGATTATATTAGTAGTTGATTATAGTTTTATACAAAGTGTACACTTGCGATATTATTTCATGTATAAGTACACCATATCTAAGAAAAATAAAGAGCATACATTAAAAAGGGGAATCGTTTTACCAACTCCACACTGCATTAAAAGACAAACTCCTGTATGGAATATTTTACGAAAGGATATGGAGTAAATCAAGTAAGTATAGAAGGTAAAGTCACAATACCGCCGTGCAATATCGTCTCTAACGCCGTTGCTATGTAAATGTCTTGATGTATTGACATTAAAAAAATATCCGTAGTACAGCTACGGAAAATAAAATTTACAGTATTTGGTATGGATATATTAATAGACTGCGCTGATCTACCTGGTTATACACCCACTAAAATAAATGTATTGTCAACATTGCAAGTCACTTTTTCGTCGCTTACGTCGTTGTTATGCAAATGTCTCAGCAAATTGACATAAAAAATTATTCTCAGCACAGTTATAATTAAAAACTTGATCCTTTCTTAAAATCTATATAATAACAAGATGTGTTTGTGAAACGCTACACATGCCCTCAGATTCTACAGTAAAATATATGAAAATAGCCAGTTTTACCCCTTTTTGACCCCTATGACCTTGACCTTTGACCTAATTTTTTTCATATTTATGTTCCTCTTGACTAGACATATACACATGCCAAGTATCAAAAGTCTACCTTATACAGTTCAAAAGTTATAGCCAAGGTTAAAGTTTCGGACGCACAGACAAACAGACAGACAGACAGAGAGACAGGACAAAAACAATATGCCCCTGATCCTCGATCTGGAGGCATAAAAAGTATAATTAATCCGAAATTATTATTATCAATGAACCCCTTGTTCGAAAGTTATGAGTTTTTATGTCACTCAGTAAATATATCTGAATAAAATAATTTCGCATCAGTTATACTATAAATATTTTGTTAATTAACAAATTTTACACATCTATACAGTTGAACGCCGAGAAATATATTTCTCTGCGTTTCGAAGTATAGCGGGAAAATATTGCCTGTAAGTTACGTAGAAATATGGTTTCTAATCAGTATATGTTAATTAGGTATGTCAGGTGTCTCAATATTTGTTATGCAAATTAGATTTTTGGCGGGTCGAGAACTGAGAAGCTTTTTCATTCTAGCAGTAGACTTTGTTCAGTCAAACCTTCCATTTTCATTTATTTTTATTTTTAGATGTTTAAGTCACATTTTGATGAAGTTCGGCATCACAACTCTGAGATTGGTCTTACATTGCTCCGTTCACAGGTTTCCATAAATAAGGTTTTTGCTGGGAAGCGAGTATCCGTTGATGATAAGTTTCCCCCCGACTTATTTTTTATACATTTTGAGTAAGAAAAAGATGAGTTTATACATTGGTTTTTGCCAATCATTTTAACGGATGTTAATCCACCGATGAAATATACATATTTGATCATTTGTATTGAATATTAAAAAAATGCATGCATGTATGGATATTATACTGACTAAACACCGGCTTAGACTGTCTGTGCGTCATAATTCAGATTTTTATGCGGGTTTGTATTGATGTTGTCTATTTGATAGTATATATTGGACAACAAAATTATCAAGCGACCAATGACATAGGACAAACTGATAAAGCATGGATGTTTTGTATTTTATTTTCTGCTGTCAAAAATGTCTAGCCATTATTTTTGTGATGGTAAGCTACGCTTGCTATACTACAATATTTGTCTATCTCCTTCGTCTAGATAAAAAAATGTGGCATTGTTTCAATTTAAATGTGACAGAAAAGTGCCAGACTAACTAACGTGTGAATGTACATGGAACAGATCAAGTACATTATGTATGTTTTAGGGTTTCAAAAGTAGGACTCATTTCTAAATCACGGAGACCTTTGTAAACGGACAACAATTTCAAAAATTGTAGAAATTCTGTACTAGGAAAAAAATTATACTAGAGCATCGCCCTCTAGAAAAACCAGAATGTCGGCGTTCTTTAGCAGGATTATTTAATTTAAGCACAAGTGTATTACAGCATATCCAAATAAAGACTGCTGATATAGCTATCGGTTTCGTCTTTATATTACAAATTCTTTTATTGTACAATTAATCTACACAATTTTAGGTTTGCAGAGAATACAATCACATGACTAGGCTCGTTATATATTAAAATAATACTATAACTACAACTTATATTTTTTATTTTAACATTTAATGAGCCTATCCCCTAACAATAAGTGATATATTAAACCAGATGATAGAATATACTTTGTCATATCCATGGTCGGCGTTTTGGGCCTATAGTTCTCTTCATAATTTCATATATTATAAAAGTGGCCAGAATCGAGACATATAATAATAGTTCAACTTGACCGTCGCAAGTACAGTAAGCACCAACTTACGGAGGAAATATTTTTTACTCAAAAATTTAAATATAGATCTATACATTAAGCTAAAATGTAGTTGACCAAAAGTGTATGACATTATCTTATAATTTAAGTTATCTCTTATGGGGGTATACCATATACTATACTTTATTCCATTTCAATGATTACAAATCTTGTGCCACTATTTCTGGGAGCTACATTGTATCAAGAAGTTGTGAATAACCAAAATGTGCCAAATTGCATGGGACTTTAGAAAATCATATTTGTAATTCTATATCGTAGCATGATTTTACATTGTCGGAATCAAAAAAAAACATGTGAATTTTACAATCCCATGGCAAATGCATTTTCCGATGGATTAATACAATTTTCCATGGGATTTTGAAATATTCCTATGGTATTTTGTATTCCCATGGGAATATTTTTTCTCCCATTGGAGTATTTCAAAATCCCATGGAAAATAGTAAAATTTCATTGGAAAATGCTAATTCCCAGGGAATTATGAAATTCCCATGTTTTCAAATTATAATTGGACTGGTGGACTGTTAGTCCCCAGGGTATTCACCAAACCCAGTAGTCCAGTAATTCGGAAATGACCCGAAACTTTCAATATCAAAACAAGAAAATTTTGTTTAAAACTAAGGAGTATCTCCATCATGCAAAGCTCTGTTCTTAGCTGGTTTGCCTTTCAATTTAGAACCTTTTGCTTTTATCTTCTATACCAGCTTTAAAATATCTTTCCTATTCTGGATTTTCAATGTTTTGATTTTATCTGCACTAATGAGACGTAAGTTGTCGTCGAAATGGCCATATGCAGAAAATATATTTACAGTAACTTCGGTACTTTGTTATTGTGTAAAAGTGATCTAACGCACCAACTTATTAAAATAATATGATTCTCGTAAGTCCCATGAAATTCCTTTCATTTTGGTTATTTACACTGATTGGAGTTCTAAAAAAATGCGGCACAAGATTTGAAATCATTGGAATTGCAAATTTAAATTGGAATGAATGCTATGTACTTCACCGTTGATTTGCGCTGTAATGAAATGGTTGTACTGCGTTGCCTTGAAAAACTCCATTTAAATGTTTATTTACAAATGTTTCGCAAATCTGAATATTTTGAGAAGACAGAGAAACACAACGTGTATTTTCATATTTAGGGTTCCATTCATAAATTTATGTATTTTACGAAAATGTCCAAAATAACACACATTTTTGTATGAGTGTTCTAATTTTGTTTCCGGTTTTATCTTAACATGTATAGCTATCTCAAAATACTTATAAAGCATGATACGACGATTTCTGAATATTTTGCATATTACGTGTGGGTATTTTTAACAATTTTACGAAAATTTATAAAACATAAATTCGTTGCTTCTCACTGCCATATTTTCCTTATGTTTGTGTGCTGAAAAAAGTTGTTACATGTAGCGCTTTGGCACAGTTGTCACTGCTTTATCATAAACCAGCGTGCGTATAATTGTTAAAAAAATCCGGTGTCCGAATATTTTTTCATATCTCTATATATGAAAATGTGATAACTTTGTTCAAAGGTAATGTCCTAAATTTCATCGCGTCGTTTTATCTCCAGTCTTTATTTTGTGCAACAGAATTAATCCTCTGTTAACATTTAACTCCCCTTTAACGTTGCGTTAACAGTCAGTTTAAACTGACTGACGTCCTGGACTTTAAAGGGATAGCTGATACACCAATATCAGTACCATACCTGGATCTTTAATTGACAACTCAGGACGATACAAATCCTAATTCAATGACAAACGTGATGATTTTGACTTTCCAATGGTGAATTTTCCGTTTTTGAGTAACTCCAGCATAGGAAGTCTTAATTTCATAACTAATTTGCTACTGTCGTGCATGAAATGTGTATGTCAATTTCTTTAACAGAGCAAAATACCAAAAACACCGAAGTTGCATTAAAAACAGTAAATTTCGTTATGCTGTACACGTGTTTCAAGGAGTAACCTCTCATCAGCAGCATTAAAATCAAACTAGATTTGCAATTTTAAGCAAAAGCTGATGTCGCCCCCGACAGCTAATTCGAAGATTCAACCTTGTTCGCAGCGTCAAATTCTACCCAGATATCAATTTTTGTTGAAATCCGACAAAGTTGAAATGTTGACGTATTTTAGGGGCGATATTGGAATTGGCAACCAGTTTTTTCATTGGATCTTGTTCGCAGTGTTAAATTCTGCCTACAAATCAATTTTCGAAGAAATCGGATGAAGTTGAAAATTGTTACGCATTTTTGCGGCCATGTTGGAAATGGCAACCATTTTGAATTTTGTGTTCGCAAAAATTACTATCTCTCATCTTATTTATGCAAAATATGATCAATTTCTTCAAAGTTGTTTCTGAGATATTGAAGAAAGTTGAAATTTTTTAACGCATATTGGCGGAAATCTTGAAAATGGCAGCCATTTTGAAAATTTTTTTCGTATAAATTTCTTCCTCTCATCTTATTAAACATTTCTACAAAATATGATCAATTTCCGCAAAGCAGTTCCTGGGATATTTAATCATCAATTTTGTAACGTAAATTATCAGCCATCTTGGAAATGGCGGCCATTTTGAAAAATTTTGCCAGTGCATGCATATCTTCTCATGGTTGTTCAACTTTCTGCCATGTATGAATGAATTCTGTCCAGGCATCTTTGAGAAAATGGGCGGACAAAATCATTTGAAGAAAGAAAGAACAATAACTAGATTTGCAATTGCAAGGAATAGCTGATGTCGTCCCTGGCAGCCAATTCAATGCTTTCATCTTGTTTGCAGCCTCAAAATCTACCTAGAAATCAATTTTCATTGAAATCCAACAAAGTTGAAATTTTGACGTATTTTGGCGGCCATTTTGAAAATGGCGGCCATTTTGAAAATTTTTGTCAGTCCATGCACATCTCCTCATGGTGGTCCAACTTTGTGCCAAGTATGAATGAATTCTGTCCAGGCATCTTTGAGAAAATAGGCGGACAAAAAACATTGGAAAAAGAAAGAATAATCACGAAAAATAACAAAGAAACAGACAAAGAACAATATGTCGTCCCGACTACGTATGTTGCAACATAATAAAAAAAAATAACAAAGAAATAGACAAAGAACAATATGTCGTCCCGACTACGTCTGGGTCGACATGATAAATATGGAAAGCCATAATCCAAAAGAAGTCCAAAAAGAAGTACTCACTTCAAAAATATCGAAATAGTAGGCCAAATCCGGTACCAAGGACATCTACCGAGTGCCATACAAGGAATGAAGCTTCAGTATTTTTAGGGGTAATAATTTGATAAAAACAGTTAATTTCTATTACACGCAAAGTAAAATTTTCATGTCAGACAAGTCTGGCTATTGGGTTTGTGAATACCCTCTGGTCCACCAGCAGTGGCATCGGCCCAATAGTTCAAAATACAAAAAAAAAACACCGAAGTTGCATAAAAACAGTAAATTTCGTTATGCTGTACACGTGTTTCAAGGAGTAACCTCTCATCAGCAGCATTAAAATTAATAAGTATGGAAAGCCATAATCCAAAAGTAGTCCAAAAAGAAGTACTAATTTCCAAAGTTACTATTCCGAAGGCTACTTAGCGAGGGTTATGTGCAATCACTGTAACTATTGTCACTCAAAAAGTTTTATTGTCGTCATTGATCGATCGTTACAATATGAATGTATAACAAATGAAGATGGCCATATGTAATATATCCCGAGATATTACTGGATTGATACATACCGAATTTGACATTACACCGGAAATCGCAGTTTAACGGGTATCACATGTGAAGCTGGTCATGCGAAGCCTTCTTGATCACCTTATTACACTCCTGTTTTATGGGGGGATCACACTGTTAGTGGTATATTTTTGTTACGATTATTTTATGTACTGTTTGTTTCGTCTCCGTCGTTTACGTTCCCTGTACGTAATCATTATATTGCAATGCATTCAGGATGTTTGATTTTGGCTCCTGCTTCGGTATCCGACTCCTTTTTCATGGTTTTGTTTTTTTATATAAGTTTGCTTTCCAAATCTTAAGCTTACGCGGACACATAGAAATGCAATAACAAAATTAACAGATTTGTTAGCAGCCGAAGTCAAAAGGGCAAAAAGATACAGCAAGGAACAAAACACCAGAAAGTTTAAACTGCAATGGTCCTGAATTGATAAAGGTATTTCAAAGAAATGATGGGTTAAACTGGTGTTTTTGAACGTCAAGCCTAACCTACCATTTAGACGTCAAAGCCTCCGCTACCATTGCAAACGCTAAGCCTCTTCCACCATTGCATCAATTTTTGGTATAAACTCAACAGTAATTTTAATTGAAAGATCGTAAACAATTAAACATTATATTAATTACAACACTTTATGGTAATATGGTAATATATGTAATCATATGGCAACCAAGTTTAAATCAATTTCAGTACTTTCAAAGAATTCTAGGGCCAGTTGGCCGAGTTGTTGAGGTAGTTAGTCTATCTGAACAATCCCTGTAACCTATCACCTCTGCATTTTAATTTGGCAACCCGCCTTGTAAACTACAAAAAGGGTA
The DNA here is from genome assembly GCA_002080025.1 of Modiolus philippinarum. Lineage (NCBI taxonomy): Eukaryota > Metazoa > Mollusca > Bivalvia > Mytilida > Modiolidae > Modiolus > Modiolus philippinarum. The sequence goes on from MJUU01072461.1 coordinate 15,632, forward strand.
CAGTCAGTTTGTACCAATTCCTCGTACCCGCTAAAGATCGGTGGTTCTTTTGGGTACCCCGGCTTCCTGCAGCACGTCACTTTAACTGACCACAGGATATAGTTGAAATACTTCTGAAAGTGAAAAAGAAATCATAAACAAAAACAAAAAAAAAACAAAAAATTAAATAATTTCTGTATACATGCCATGTACTTATTTCAACAGTATGTCTTGATTTAAGAATTAATTGCAGAAAAACGGATGAACGTTACAATTAGCATCTTGCATTTCATCTACATCACTTATAACAGCAAATATTTTTGTTTAAGGGTGGGAGTTCTATCAATTATTTTGAACAACTTAATAGCAGTTGCTTTGAACTTGGTTACTAAATGTTGATGACATGAAATTGTAATCATGCAATAATAAGAATTTTATGGAAGTTCTAGCGCCTATTTTTTTCTAAGTTCAAAGAATCTTGATTAAAAACTTTTTAGATAATTATTGTTTAACATTCAAGTTGACATTTATTGTTATTACCGTGTAATCATGTTAAGAACACTTTCCGGTGCATGGGTTAATGATAATTACACGCAAGCAGACGATAAAGGCAATATGTACCACGTGGTTGATTGTGATAAATGTAGATCTTTGTACAATTGCAGGAACATTTGCTGCTGCTTCCGGACATCTGTAATCATGTTCATTTGAAACTTTCTAGAATGTCAATTTCAAGTAACAAATAATTTTTCATTTTGCTTGTGTAATAAGCAAAATAACAGTAATTCATCATTAATTCTATTTATTTAATATAAAGATATACTGGAATGACTTTTGGCAAAACGCGAGTTATCAACACAATCGATGAAACATTCTTCTGTCAAGATTTGATATTAATTTAACAAAAAACCCTTGCAGTTCAATTGTATTGACTTATCTTACAACACAAAGAGAAATTATTAAGCGCTACCAGACGCAAAAAATATTGCCGGTCATTGATGTCAAGTCTAAAAAACTTAAAGCTCAGAGACTGAGCCTGAAACCCAAAGCTGACAAAATTAATCTTAGCCATGCCTATGTCCATGTCCGAAAATGCTGAAGTGGTGTCCGTGTTTCTCCGTGTTTCCGATGTTGCCTTTGTCCATTGATTGTTCGTTCTTTTGACTGACGGTTCTCACTTACGTTCGCATAGGGTCTAATATTAGAACATTTTTCAACTGAAAATTTGTTTTTTGTCAGATCGATTGGAAAAGAGCAGTCTTTAATTAAGGACTTTTCACACATTGTAGTGCAACCTAATAAAAGTAGTTTCACTTGATAAAAAAATCGGATTCTGGGAAAAATAATGCATACAAATGCCCATGTGCTCAACGTTTCCATAAATCAAGAGCAGACGATGAAAACGATGGTTTTGTCCATAGGTTCCTATGTTAAACTGCGATCTTACATTCAGCCATGTTTTAGTTCCGATCTGTAGGAACTGAAATGAACATTTTTTAAAGAACTTTCATGTATCATTCCTATAAAGATTGGTTGAATTTGCTCAAGTGATTTCGGGGGAGATGATTAGATCACAAAATATCGAAATGACTAAAAATTTACTTTCTGCATATGGCCATTTCGACAATGCCTCATCAGTACAGATAAAATTACTTAGTAAAACATTGGAAATCAAGAATTCGAAAGGTGTACAAAACCTGATGGAGAGCAAATAATTAAAAGGATCTGAATAGAAAGCCAAACTCAGCTTAGGAAAGAGCTTTACATGAGGCCTTAGTTTTAAACACAATGTTCAAATTTAGATATTGCAAGTTTCTAAAAAATCGATTTTTGGGCCAGCACCGAAATACTGAACTACTGGGCTGGTGAACACCCTCGGAGACTAACAGTCCACCAGTAGTGGCATAGACCCAGTAGTAATAAATAACAAAATACCGAAGTTACTGTAAATTTACTTTCTGCATATGGCCATTTCGACAACTAATGTCTCATCAGTGTAGATAAAATCAGAACATTCGAGAGGTGTACAATAAAAGGATCCTTGAAAGACAAATGTTAAACTACATTATATGCTTGCGACCATGTTTTTATTCTATCCAACCACAAAATCTGCAATCTTTGTAAAGGATGTTCCGTACATCATCCAAGTACACTTCAGTGATATTTGCTTTCAAAGTTCCACAGCATATGATAATAATTTCCGACAGAGCCACATGTGAAACTATGTTCAGTGCTTTTTAAAAAAAAAAACGAGCATTTTCCATACATCATTGCTGTAAAGATTGGTTCCATTTGCTCCAGGGCTGTCAAAGGACATAATCAAATACATTGTATGCTTTTTCCACAGAATAAAAAATCAAACTAAATTTCTCGCTGGCGGCCAACTTTTTGTAGGTTCAATATAGTATGAAGGATCAATATTGCTAAGATGAGCAATATGTATTGATGAATTGGGAATATTTATTTCCCTAATTAATCTGAAGATTTATATTTGATGATAAAAACAACATTACATGTAATAGGCAATAATACAAACAATAGCACAAATGTTTCAAGAAAATGTCTTGCATGCACTGAATATAAATATTTTTGTTCATTTTAATATTGCCAAATGTATATCTATGACAAAACAATAAGGTTTCTTAATTCATTGTACATGGGAAACATATGATCTGCTATGACCAAGTCCGGTCATTGTTTATGTTTGTCTTTTGTGTTTTTCCTGTTTAGTTTTCTGGTCAGATTATGGCATGCGACTGTAATTTTCAGCCATTGTAGATGTTTCCTGTTGTCCCATCCTTTATTTGCAGTACATGAGTATTTTTCCACACATCAGATTCAAGACTTTGAACAAAATCGTTTGATTTGATCTGCACTGAAGAGACAAAGTTGTCGAAATGCGTATATGCAGAAATTGAGTTCACAAAAACTTCGGTATTTTGTTATTTGTTTACTCCATCGAGTAATACAATAAAAATCTTGTCATCTTCTTGCTGAAAAAAGCATCACTGAATCACTGAATCACGAACCTGTAACCATATCGAAAGAATTTTGTTAATAAAAACCGAACATTTCAAACATATTAATGTATAGATTCATGAAAAGCTATATCGCCACATATAAAACCTAAATCTTCGAAAGTATATACACTTTTTTAATATAATTTTTTTGTCATTTTTGAAGACTGAGTTTAAACAGCACAAAAACGCATTTTCAAACATAATTATGTAAAGATTCACGAAAAGCTAAATCGCCACATATAAAACTTCTTCGAAAGCAAACCAAAAAGAAAAAAATACTTTAAAAGAAAATATTATTTTGGTGATTAGTTAAGATATAATGAAATCATTTCTCAGCAAAGCCGCATATGAAAAGCTATATTAAAACTTCTACAAAGATTTATGATATAAAGAAAAATATTTTAAAATGAGTTATTTAGGTCATTTGTAAAATATTTGTTGAAACCAAAGACTGAAAACCTCGCTTTTCAAAATTCATTTATGCAAACATTCATGAAAAACTATTTTGCAACATATAAAACTCATCCAAAAGGATATGATAAAATAGAATATTTTAAAATGATTTGCTCATTTGTAAAGACTTTCAAAGAACAACAATAAAAGCGTTGTTTCATTGCTAGTTTTTTGCATATATTATTAGAGACTTTGTCTCATTTACATTTAATCCATATCCTTTCATTCACCATTTACTTTTAATTGCATAATGCGGAAACTAAACTGAAATGTTTACTGAATGAAATAAAGGGGACAACAGGAAACACCTACAATGGCTGAAAATTATAATTACATGTCACGATCTGCAAAGGAACTACACAGGAAAAACAAAAAAATTAGACAAAAGACAAACGTAAACAACGATAGAAAGTCGAGACAGCCGGACTAGGTTCCGGCACTAGCTAAAGCCAGCGGTTGGGTTAAACGGGTTTATGGGTACCCAAACCTCCACTTTATCTGTCCCGTTTCCCTATAGTTTAGTAAACATACGAATAAAACCCAATACAGGTAGACCACTAACTCCATGACCACAATCTTGAAAGGAGAGAATATGACAATATGTAATTTTGAATGATGGGTCAAGGGGTGCTCGCCGCTAAACTGCCGGATAGTCTGCTGGTAAAACACTGCCGCACTAGGGAAGAAAAATCAAACTCAAAACTTCCCGCATGATTTGGTCAAGAATCGTAATATATTTCAGTACACATCGGCAGTATCAGTGAGAGGCCAGTATGTATTTAAAATTGTCAGGTCATTAGATCTCAAGGCTAATTTAACGGATGCAAGCAGAGTATCTTGTCAATATCCCTTATTACGAAAAGAATGTAAGTTACGTCCCAGGATTTTTAATCAGTTTCTGGCATTTTTTTTCAACATTACCGTAAAAACGAGGATTATACGTAGAAATGCCCTCAGTAAAAAGCTGAGGCTTTTACAAAAAATACTATGACATTAAAATACTCTGCATGTTACCAAGTGTAGGACTAAATGTCATGTCTAATCGTAATGTTTTTGTGTAATTGAGTTACTGCAGTTTTACTCATTTTAGGCCTGTATTTATATTTCATATCCGCTCTTATGATTTGTACATGTACTATTATTGAACTGCTTCTTGGACAACAAACATCCCCGCTGTTTATAATACACCCACGTTTCGTTTTGTTTCCGAATACTCTGGTTTTGAAGATTGTTAATAAATGCAAATCCAATGAAAACATTGGAATGTCATAATGCCGTAAAACTTAATTAATTACATAAATTACAAAAATACATGCGGTTTGTCGATTGCATCACTCGCCACTCTTGTTTACATATCCGTATTGTACTTGCCTATGTACTCTTTGGAAGATGTCATAACGATGTCCCAGATTCATTAAGAGGTCATATATGTTAAAAAGAGGAAATAAATGTATTTCCCAAGTCTCTCAGTAAAAACGTGTAATTACTGGGTCATTTAGTAAATACATGTATACATACATACCAGATGTTTCAATATATGCATGTATTTACAAGTATATTATGTCATTTTACACACGTTTCTACTGGCCTTATTGTTTTACTCTATTTTTTCTTCAATAATACCAACTAGAACCTTAAACTAATTAAAAGACATAAGAATTATATAATTTGGATTTGTAATATAAAACAATTTTGAAAAATAAAGCAGACAAACCCTAAGAGTAAACATTTAACATTATAATGTATAAATGTAAAAACTGTTTGGAGTTACGAAATAATTAAAAAGATCTCAAAAACCCTGGTTCATTGCTGTCAAGTTTTCAGGATTTATGGCGAAAATTGCATTATAGTCTCTCGTTGCAGACATCTTTATAGTTGCGATACTAATCTGCCCGACTTTTCATGTTTGAAGAGGACAGCTATGGTTTTTATTTAGACATGAAGCAGATCTTTGAATGTGATTTTAAAATTTGTCATGCTGGTGGCATCTTGACTAAGGTTCTGACTTGCCTGACATGATTATTCAAGCAAGATTTTTACTAAGTTTAATTGTAATTTGTCAAATTGCTGAGATGATAATACCTTTGATTGTGTTTTTATAGGTTTTATTCGTAAAACATGTTCACCACTGTAAATCACCCTAGAAGAGAAGCAGACCTACCATACACGATTTTGCAGGATATCGTCTATAAGCCATTGTCATATAGTTTGACCCTAAAGGCTAAACAGTTCCTGAATAGAAAATATTTGAATGTACATGCATTGTTAAACTCATTTTCCTTGTTAGCAGCTGTCTTAGAGGAAGAAGACCTCTTTAACATTTTTTGAATGAAAATTTGTGATGGCTACCGTATTATTTTTTTCAGTTATTTCTTCTATTACTCTAGCCAATGAAGGCCATCATGTTTATCCTGCTTTTCAGTTTGCTAGGTATGGGTTATAACTGTTATCTGGATGTTTTGCAAATCTTATTTAGTGAAAAAAAACATGATACACAGAGTTACACTTGGCGGCAGGTTAAAAGGAAACTTTTGAATTCATAAAGCAGTAAGCCTCTTCTTGATTCAGAAATAAACTCATTATTCACTTATAATTCAGTAATGATACTTAAAGGGGTTTCTGTTTTGGCATTTCGGCAAAATTATTTTTGTGACTTATAATTTGAAGACAGCTATATGATTCTTTGGGAAATGTGTTATTTTCCCTCTTGACAATCACTGGATTCTAATTATTCGAGAGAGTTGACCATTCTTTAATCTGTGGACTCATTATTCATGATGAAGACTTTTTTATGTGAAAGCAAATGGGTGTAATAACAATATTACCGAACAGAGTGGTCAAGAGCTGCAGTTAATGTGACAAAAACATCACATTTACTTTAAATAGAAAGTAGACATGGTCTTTACTATGACTACAAAATTGAATTCAATGAAAACGTGTAAAATATGACATATCTTTTAGTAAATTCACGTATTTCCTGGTACATTTCAGTAAATACATGTTTTCTCATCCGTGCAATAATACTTACTAAATACTAAAATCTTAAAATACTTACTGTATCATTTATCCCACTAAATATTTTGAAAACGAATTGTCAAAAGTTATAATTTTAAAGTGTGGATGGCGGTCACGTGAGACATATGATCAATGACGTAAAGGATGATTATGGGTTTATATTTACCATAAACAATATTGCTTCCTGCAAAAAAAAAATTCAAGCTGCGTTATTTGAATTTTCTTCTGATTTCCCATCTTGATCTGGCCATTTCACTATTCACTGAAAAATATGATCTTGACTGGAGTTGTCTTTCCTGCAGTGTGGAGTTCGTAAAACCATCCCTTCGTCAATCGAAGTATGCTCTCTATACATTTCAGTTTTGTTTTTCATGTTCTGAAGAGAATACTACGAAAGCCGGAAGGGGACTTCCGAGTTCCGACTTCTTACTTCTTACTTCTTACTTCTAACTTTTACTTCTTACTTCTGACTTCTTACTTCTTACTTCGATGTTGCAATCCGGAAACGTAGCCTTTCCGGATTGCAACATCGACTTCAGTATTTAATTTTGTCAGGACTGAAAGTTTCATAGTTTATGACCTGTCACGAAATCAATAAATATTGATTGATAGCTTAAATGGTGTTAGACCTTCTACTAGCAATATTTGAACTATAATTCAAGACGATAACAATCAATGTGGGAACAGAGAAACGCTGGGAAGGGAGTAATTTTGAATTAATAAAGGGGAATAAAGGGGTTGAGGGGCAGGGGTTAGCCTTACCTCTGGTTATCTACTTCTTGGGCGTGAAAGGTCTTGTATTTTTGTATTATCTGGGTCCTGAAGAACCCATCGTGCATGTCATCAATCTTATAAATTTGTGGCTTTCACGTTAAAAATTCTATGAAGTCACGCATCACGCCTATTATAAAGGGGTATTTTTCACGATTCCCGCTCTAAAAAAAGGCCCGGACACCTTCATGACCCCCTTTTGTGTCTTAGATAACAGCAGTTTATGGTGTGCATTTTGAAATATAAACTAATTCAATTGACAGAAAACTTCATATATCGTGTTCAATTTTGCAATAGTCCTTGGAAGATAAATTCTTGCAATCGGAAAAGATTGATTTGGTTTTTGTTCATCCACTTTTTTATACACCCCTTAGAGACGATATAGGTTGTATGGTGGAACTTAGTTCATCAAGGTAAGAGTGATAAGATTGTGAAGAAAATTTTATCACCCAGTCCAGAAATTGGATGCATGGATACATACACATTTGCTGGATTTTAACTCAGAGCAGTGTCAATACATCCTTAAATCTCCCCCTTCTAGAATATTATGACTTGCAATTGTTTATTATAAAGGGATGAACGATACAGTTCTAATGATCAGAGTTTGGAGCTCATTCCCTGCTTCAGATGTTGTTATATAAATATATTTCAAAATATGTCCATCTTCTAGTACTTCTTACTTCTAACATCTTACCCATAACTTCTTACTTCTAACTTCTTACTTCTTACTTGTTACTTCTAACTTCTTACTTCTTACTTCTAACTTCTTACTTCTTACTTCTAACTTCTTACTTCTTACTTCTTACTTCGATGTTGCAATCCGGAAAGGTTACGCTGACTTCCGTATTAATATTGTCAATGTTAGGACTGAAGTTTCATTATATTATTCCTCTAGTTTATGACTAATATGCAAAGGCAATAAAAAGTGATTGATGAAATATGAAAAAGAAAGGAAATGGGGTAAATGTCAAGGAGACAACATCCCATATCCAGGTAAAAACGACCCAAAACAAGCATCTAGGGGTCACTGTAGGGTTTCCAACATATAGCAAGCCCTAAATGGCCCAAAAAAGGGTAAAAAAGTGAATAAATCAATGGAAACAAACCACATCCAATGANGCATTTTTGTGTGTAATAAGCGATTTGTTTTATTTGCATCATGTCCAATAAAAATAACGGGTAAAGGTGTGCATTAACCTTTAACACATAGATTCATTTTTAGTTGATTTTGATACACGCAGGTTCCAAGTTTTATGGATAATATCCTTTTAGAGAAGAGTATTGAAATTACCTCACATTTCTTCTTAGAATTTTTCAAAAATCAGCATTAAAATCTACCCCTCCTGGAATACTAGGCAAGTAAAGGGATGTACCATAAATGTTAATGATGAGAGTTGGGTGCTCATTCCCTGCTCTACATACTCAGTGTCGTATATCTTTCAAAATATTTCTAACATCTTGCTTCCTACTTCTAACTTCTTACTTCTTACTTCTAACTTCTTACTTCTTACTTCGATGTTGCAATCCGGAAAGGTAGCCTTTCCGGATTGCAACACTGACTTCGGTATTAATATTGTCAATGTTCGGACTGAGGTTTCATTATATTATTCCTCTAGTTGATGAGTAATTGCAAAAGCAATAAAAATTAATTGATGGATCGAATGGCGTTTAATGTCCTAATTTCAACATTTCAGCCAAAATCCTAGATCAAGACATCAGGGTGAAGGGGGAGTCAGCCTCGCAACCCGTTAACCTACATACTGTGGGAATGTTGCAAGGATTCTTTAACGTGAACGGTCTTGTATTTTTGTATGTAATAAGCGATGCATTTTATTTGCATTATGTCTAATAAAAATAGTGGGTAAAGGTTTGCATTTAGAAATATAAACTTATTCAATTTTCAATAACAAATTAAAGATACAGAAAATCGTGTTCAGCTTGCATTGGCCCAAACTCTATAACCCCGAAAAAGAGTTTTAATTAATCTTTTTTTTTTAGCTAACCTGACCCGTCCGTCCGTTAATTGTTCACATTTTGATCATCTCCTCTGAAACCAATTAAACAATTCAAGCAAACTTTACAGGAATAATCGGTATTGAAGGCGATTAACAAAAACTGCTCATTCCGTTCTGATCCAACACAAAACATACCTGCCAGCGAGGAAGGACCCTATTGGAAAAACATCATTTTCGTCATCTGCTCAGAACTTATGGAAGCAAATTCAACCAAACTGTACTAGAATGATGTGGTATGGATATATGGAAGTTCCTTTACAAATGTACAAGGCTTGCACAAGAATTGCACATTATGTTCCGATCTGACAAAAAACATGGCCGCCTGTGCGGAACATATTCATGAAAAGAAATCAATACACTTCTTAAATCAAAAGCCCCCCTTTAACTTGCCACGATTCAGACAGAACGCTGCCATGGAAACATATTACCCCCC
>MJUU01072464.1:0-30577 GCA_002080025.1 Modiolus philippinarum
ATATATATATATATAATGCAGGTTCTGAAAAGACAGCAAAACATTTGTATATTTGTACATATATACATTTTTGTATGTAGAGCAAGGCAAACGTTTGGGATTTTTAAGCATCATTTTGTTGTGGTAGGGGTACAATTTTCGGTAATGAGAGTCATATTACACATTCCTTTTTTTTCTAAATACTATTTACCAACTGTATCGGTTAGAACAATCAATTGGAGTATCTACAGATACATCCTCTAGATTTGCCAAATATAATGATTTAATTGTTAATTTTAAACAAATCTGGAATGTTAAAAATTCCCATTTTTCATTAATTTCGTACTAAATATTTTTTCAATATTTTTTTTGAAATACTGAAATAAGTTATGGCACATTGTTTTATCATATGTTTGATATTAAATATAGACATTTTGAATATGTTATACATTGCATGGCGTTCCTTCCGTACTCACACCATGACGTCATATCTTTATCGCATACCCTTTATCGCATGGCTTACCCTTTATCACACACCCTTTATCGCATGGCTAGTACTGTATCGTACCCTTTTCCCAATCACTTTTTTCAATTTGACTTTTTTATAAAAAAAAAGTGTGGGATTATAAAAATTTTGGGGGGATTTTTTTTTATTTGGCGGTAAGAAAAAATTTGTTTTGGTGGTTGTTAGGTTCAGTCAAAAAAATCTAGCAAAACTTTTTCCTTTTCATGTTAGATTTTATTTCAACCACCTCCAGTCCTTAAAAAAACATGGCCACCAAAGCGGAAATTCGGTTAAGCACTGAACCATATAAGAGAAAAGACATTTTCATCTTCCCCTCCAAAAACACTGAAGCAAATTCGACCAAACTTTACAGTAATGATTCATGTACGGTCTTTCACAAAGATTGCTCATTTTGTACCAATCTGATGAAAAAAGTGGCTGCCAGCACTGAACATAGTTTTACATTGGACCCTATTTGTAAAATATCATTTTCCCTTAAATACGCTGAAACCATAGATGCATAGTTAATATACTGTATTGTAATAATGGAAAATCCTGTACAAATATTTCTCTGACAAAAATTATGGTTGTCAGCTTAGCATTAGATCCTATTTTTTGGTCATCACCATTGGCATGGCTTACAAGAATTTTGTCATGTGAGCGATACAGGATAAGTCTGAGCCTCCAGTTTCAAGATTTTGTTGCTCTTTACCGTTTACCTGTTAAAAATACGAAACCACTGTCACACAAGGACATATTTGTCATCTAATCGCAAAAAAACATTAAATTGCACAATCCAAAAACTATGATTTCACAATATTTCTGTTATCAAAATCTTTTTTTGTAGTTGCAATGGCAGATTGAAAAGATCAATTGCAACTATCTCGTAGCTATATCAATGAATACATATAAATTGACAGTTTGTTTGAAAATGTGAACACACTATTGTTTAATTTCAAACTTATTCTTCCTGTTTTAGATTTTTTATGTTTCAATTAAGAGATAATATCTTTAAAATTGCAACTTTAATGACAAAACATTTGCTGAATATTACTAAATAATCATTATTTTTTCTTAATCAGTGATATATTTGCGCTTTCTAATTGTTAAATGATACAAACCTTAAAAAACTAAAAATTCCAAAAATTCCCTTTTTGCATGAATATTTCATATTCAACAGCCAATAAACCATAGGCACGGTATGGTAGTCATTGTGTTTTTTTGGTAATTGGAAATGATATGTAATTCCATCTTTATGCAATGTTTAAGCTTTTCAAACTTAATAACTTGAAATAAATTGTGTTGGATATTTGTGGGAAGGGGTAACTTGTTTGAAAATATTAGACTTTTGATAGTCTTAAATATTTGAAGCATGCATTTGTTGGTCATTGGCTTGTCCTTGTCTTCTTATAAAATTTTAGTTTCTTGATATTTGGGTTATTGGATGTAGTTTGTTTCCATTGATTTTATAGCCGAGTTGCGACGAAGTCGAACTCGGCTTATAATATGATGAATGGTGTCTGGGCGTCTGGGCATCGGGGTGTCCGGGCGTCAACTTTTGGTTTCCGCACAATATCTTTAGAACCACATGTCATATCCAAATGAAACTTTGCACAGACATGAGTTATGATAAGAGGAAGATCCCTATTGATTTTTAGGTTTGTGGGACAAAGGTCAAGGTCACAACTTCTAATAATAGAACAAAAATTTGACTTATCCGTTTCCACACAATATCTCCAGAACCACATTACACATCCAAATGAAACTTGGCATAGACATGAGTTATGATCAGAGGAGGAACCCTATCGATTTTTAAGTTTGTGCGACAAAGGTCAAGGTCACAACCTCAGAAAATGTAACAAAAATTAAACATTTTAATAAAGCCTAAAATCACAGGTTTGGTATTATTTGATAACAAAAATAACTAAAAAAAGTTTTATTGATCATACAAAAGTAGTTTTTATATTGCTTTAAGATGTAAATTCATTTCAAAGTTCTAATTATATTCACCAACACACTTTTTTTTGGATGACAATAACGTAAAAAAAAGATATATTGAAAAGTCAAAATTAAAAAGGGAGGTAATTAATTTAATGTGAAGAAGTGTTCATTATTACTAAAAGTCCTTTGCAATGTCCAGTAGAAATAAAATCTTAGATGAAAAAAATACAATTGTGTATTCTGATTTTTTTTGTAAATCATTGATTTCAGCTATACGTTTTACCTGAATTATAAGGGGAATCCCTGCTCAATTTTTTTTTAAATGGTGGTCCGAAATGGGTTATAATGGATAGTGGAGCTTTCAGTCGTCATGAAAACAAACCAGAACACTGAATCTTTAAAAAAAATAAGTGTCCTGCTACATATTTTCTGTAGCATTATAAATTAGATTATAAGAGGAACCCTGGCCAATTTTTTTTATGAAAAGAGGGGGGGAGGGGCGCTGGGAATGTTTTGATTCCAACAATTCATATTACCTTGATTATAAGGGGAACCCCTGCCCAAACTTTTTTGAATGGTGGTCTGAAATGGGTTTTAATGGATATTGGAGCTTTCAGTTGCCATGGATACCAAACCACAACACCGAATCTGAGAAAAACAGTAGAAATAAAATTTTAGATGAAAAAATTGCATTTTGTGTATTCTGATTTTTTTTGTAAATCATTGATTTCAGCTTTACGTATTACCTGAATTATGAGGGGAACCCCTGCTCAAATTTTTTTAAATGGTGGTCCGAAATGAGTTGTAATGGATAGTGGAGCTTTCAGTCGTCATGAAAACAAACCAGAACACTGAATCTTTAAAAAAAATAAGTGTCCTGCTACATATTTTCTGTAGCATTATAAATTGAATTATAAGAGGAACCCCTGCGAATTTTTTTTTAATGAAAAAAAAGGGGGGCTCGGAACGTTTTGATTTCAGCAATTCATATTACCTCGATTATTAGGGGAACCCTTGCCCAAATTTTTTTTTGAATGGTGGTCTAAAATGGGTTTTAATGGATATTGGAGCTTTCAGTTGCGATGGAAACCAAACCAGAACACCGAATCTGAGAAAAACAGTAGAAATAAAATCTTAGATGAAAAAAATACATTTGTGTATTCTGATTTTTTTTTGTAAATCATTGATTTCAGCTTTACGTATTATCTGAATTATAAGGGGAACCCCTGCTCAATTTTTTTTTAAATTGTGGTCCGAAATGGGTTGTAATGGATAGTGGAGCTTTCAGTCGCCATGAAAACAAACCAGAACATTAAATCTTTATTACCTCGATTATAAGGGGAACCCCTGCTCAATTTTTTTTGAATGGTGGTCTGAAATGGGTTTTAATGGCTAGTGGAGCTTTCAGTTGCCATGGAAACCAAACCAGAACACCGAATCTGAGAAAAACAGTATTGTGCTAAATGTATTTCTTCACAATTTTAGAAACATGTATAAACTAGATTATAAGGGAACCCCTGCCAAATTTTTATTTGGAAAGGGGGACTTGGAATGGTTTGATTTCAGCAATATGTATAAACTTAATTATAAGGGGAACCCCTGCCAAATTTTTTTTTGAATGGTGATCTGAAATGGGTTGTAATGGATAGTGGAGCTTTCAGTTACCATGGAAACCAAACCAGAACACTGAATCTTTGAAAAAAAATCTGCTTCATATATTTCTTCACAATTTAAGAAATATGTATATACTAGATTATAAGGGGAACCCCTACCATTTTTTAAAGGGGGCTTGGAATGTTTTGATTTCAGCAATATGTTATGTAACCTGTATTATAAGGGGAACCCCTTCCCCATTTTTTTTTGAGAGGTGGTCTGAAATGGGTTGCAATGGATAGTGGAGCTTCTGGTTGCCATGCATACCAAACTAGAAACGGAAATTTTTAGAAAAATAGGCATTCTGATACATGCTTATACAATTTCAGCGATAATTAAAAAAAACTTAATTTTATGGGGTACCCTTGTCCAAAGACCGTGTTGAAGACCGTACGGTGACCCCTAGATGCTTTGTTTTGGGTCGTTTTAACCTGGATATGGGATGTTGTCTCCTTGACATTTACCCCATTTCCTTTTTCTTTCATATTTTAAAAGTTAGTATGTAATTTAACGATACTCAATCATAATTTACAAGTTAAATTTCAATTTCATGAAGTATTCACATCTGAAAGTCAAAATAGCAGAAATTCTGAAAAGCGATACATTCCCATTTTCCATGCAATTTCGAACAGGGGAGGGGGTTGTGGGGTTAGCAAAACGAGACATTTTAAAAAGTTTATATATGCTTTAACGGCCTTCAGCATGTCAGCCATATTGAAATACACGCTAAAATTCTCATGTAACATTGTGTTTTAATTATTTAGAGTCGTAATATTTTGAGTTTTCCCTTAAGTTTTAGGGGGTGCTAATTTTGTTATTTCTGAAACTACAGTAAGTCTGGAACTAAAATTTTTTTCACACAGTTTGTTGCTAACATATCATTAATCATTACTAGTATTATATTTGTAATTATTAGATGTATATTCAGATTTTTACGACTCAGAACAAAATGCGCAATGTAAATGTTTGATATTAAGACTACTAAAGTCCATTAAATTTTGATTTTTTGTATAAATTTTTTGAAAAAGGAAATTATCGGAATTTTAAATATTTTCGCAATGTCGACTTTCTGATGTGTAAAAGGAACTTTTTGCATTGGCCAGTTAATTCGTAATGTATAAAATGAAGATTCATAAGTAATTTATATTTGTTTCATTTTCATGGAATTTTTAACAAAATAATGTGTAAAAGGAAAGGTTCGCACTGACCGGTGTATATGTAATGACCAAAATGAAGATCCATTAGTAATTTTTATCACATTTTTTTTTTCATTTTTAAGGAATTTTTAACAAAATAATGTGTAAAAGGTAAGTTTGCACTGACCGGTGTATATGTAATGACTAAAATGAAGATTCATAAGTAATTTTTTATCACATTTTTTCATTTTTATGACATTTTCAACAAAATAATGTGTAAAAGGAAAGTTTTGCACTGACCGGTGTATTTGCAATAAAATCAAGATTCATAAGTAATTTTTAGCTCACCTGGCCAAAGGCCATGTGAGCTTTTGCCATCACTTGGCGTCCGTCGTCCGTCGTCTGTCGTCCGTCGTCTGTCGTCGTCCGTCGTAGTTTTCCGTAAACTTTTCACATTTTGGCTATCTCCTCTGAAACCACTGGACCAATTTCAACCAAACTTTACAGGAATGATGTATGGAAGGTCCTTTACTTAGTCTCGAAATTTTTTCTATCCGCCAAAAACATGGCCGCCAGCGCTGAACTTAGATTTAACATGATAACCTATGGGAAAAGCATATAATTGCTATCTCCTCTGAAGCTACTGAAGCAAATTGAACCAACCTTTACAGGAATGATGTATGGAAGGTCCTTTACTTGGATTGCCAAATTTTTTTCGATCCGTGGAAAAACATGGCCGCCAGCGCAGAACATAGTTTAACATGGGACCCTATGGGAAAAGCATATATTTGCTATCTCCTCTGAAGTTACTGAAGCAAAAGGAACCAAACTTAACAGGAATTATGTATGGAAGGTCCGTTACATAGTTTGCCGAATTTTTTTCGATCCGTGAAAAAACATGGCCGCCAGCCCACAACATAGTTTAACATGGGACCCTATGGGAAAAGCAAATATTTGCTATCTCCTCTGAAGTAACTGAAGCAAAAGGAACCAAACTTTACAGGAATGATTATAGAAGGTCTTTTACCTAGTTTCCTGAATTTTTTTTTATCCGGGAAAAGACATGGCCGCCAGCACACAACATAGTTTAACATGGGACCCTATGGGAAAAGCAACTATTTGCTATCTCCTCTGACATTGCTGATGGAAATGGAACCAAGCTTTATAGGAATGATGTAGGGAAGGTCCTTTACTTAGTTTGCTGAATTTTTTTCAATCCGTGGAAAAACATGGCCGCCAGCACAGAACATAGTTTAACATGGGACCCTATGGGAAAAGCATATATTTGCTATCTCCTCTGAAGCTACTGAAGCAAATTGAACCACACTTTACGAGAATGCTGTATGGAAGGTCCTTTACTAAGTTTGCCGAAATTTTTTCAATCCGTGAAAAAACATGGCCGCCAGCACGGAACATAGCTTAACATGGGACCCTATGGGAAAAGCAAATATTTGCTATCTCCTCTGAAGTTACTGAAGCAAATGAAACCAAATGTTACAGGAGTGATGTATGGAAGGTCCTTTACTTAGTTTGCCGAAATTTTTTCAATCCGTGGAAAAACATGGCCACCAGCGCAGAACATAGTTTTACATAGGACCCTATGGGAAAAGCAAATATTTGCTATCTCCTCTGAAGTTACTGGTTGCAAATAGAACCAAACTTTAAAGGAATGATGTATCAAAGGTCCTTTTCATAGTTTGCCAAATTTTTTTCAATCCATGAAAAAACATGGACGCCAGCACAGAACATAGTTTAACATGGGACCCTATGGGAAAAAGCATATATTTGCTATATCCTCTGAAGCTACCGAAGCAAATGGAACCAAACTTTACAGGAATGATGTATTGAAGGTCCTTTACTTAGTTTGCCGAAATTTTTTCGATCCACGAAAAAACATGGCTGTCAGCACAGAACATATTTTAACTTGGAACCCTATGCGAAAATCATATATTGACTATCTTCTCTGAAGCTACTGAAGCATATTGAACTAAACTTTACAGGAATGATGTATGGAAGGTCCTTTTCTTAGTTTGCCGAAATTTTTTTCGATCCGTGAAAAAACATGGCCGCTAGCGTAGAACATAGTTTAACATGAGACCCTATTGGAAAAGCAAATATTTGCTATCTCCTCTGAAGTTACTGAAGCAAAAGGAACCAAACTTAACAGGAATAATGTATGGAATGTCCTTTTCTTAGTTTGCCGAAATTTTTTTCGATCCGTGAAAAAACATGGCCGCTAGCGTAGAACATAGTTTAACATGAGACCCTATTGGAAAAGCAAATATTTGCTATCTCCTCTGAATTTACTGAGGCAAAAGGAACCAAACTTTACAGGAATGATGTATGGAAGGTCCTTTACTTATTTTTCTGAAATTGTTTCGATCCGTGAAAAAACATGGCCGCCAGCCCAGAACATAGTTTAACATGGGACCCTATGGGAAAAGCATATATTTGCTATCTCCTCTGACACTTCTGAAGCAAATTGAACCAAACTTTACGAGAATGATGTATGGAAGGTCCTTTACTTAGTTTGCCGAAATTTTTTCGATAGAATGTTCTTTGCAAAAATTATTCATTTCAATAGGATCAGACAAAAAACATGGGTGCTACTAAAGAACATAGCTAAAAATTTGACCTCATTGGTAAGGAAACATCTTGTATGGCGTAGAAGCATATTACCAGGTGAGCGATACAGGCTCAGTCTCTGAGCCTCTAGTTTTATCACATTTTTTTTTCATTTTCATTGAATGTTAAACAAAATAATGTGTAAATGGAAAGTTTCGCACTGACTGGTGTATATGTAATGACCAAAATGAAGATTCATAAGTAATCTTTTTATCACATTTTTTCATGTTCATGGATTATTTAACAAAATAATGTATAAAGGGAAAGTTTAGCAGTGACGGGTGTATATGTAATGACTAAAACAAGGATTTATTAGTAATTTTTTTTTTTTACATTTTTTCATTTTCATTGGATTTTTAACAAAATAATATTTATTAGTAATTTTTTATCACAATAGTAAACGAAATAAGAACATCTTCAGTAGTAACTTTGAATGCTCTCCGAAGCATTATCTTACTTCCTAATTTCCCGTAATTGGACAGTCACTGTAGTTTAACGTAATTCTTCTCGCTAAAATTTTAGTGAAATATCGGAAAATCTCCGTTTGAGAATAGAATACACATTCTCAAAACAAAACGCACTCTGTTTAATCACATCAAATGGAATTGATGAGCTTTAACGTTTATAACTTCTTTGTTTCTCAACGAATATTGTCAAAATTTTCTCATTCCAAAGCGCGTTCAATTTAAGTGCAAATGTTGCGATTTATGCTATCGACAAAAGGGCCCGTAAAGATCAAAATCAGTACCTTTTGGTGATCAAAAGTTTCTTATATCAATTTGAACGCTTCCATGCCCAGAGACAGGTTATCAGTAGCCAACAACATGAATAAATAGATAAATTAAGAAATAAATCAATGAACGCAAAAAAACCTTGACAACTTAATTATTAAAGGAAAACAATTGAACCAGACCCGCCCTCTTTTCTATGACGTAACAATATTTGACAAATATATGTTCTAAATGAAATAAAGGGGACAACAGGAAACACCTACAATGGCTGAAAATTATTATTACATGTCACATGCAAGGGAACTACACAGGAAAAACACAAATTAGACAAAAGGACAAACGTAAACAACGATAGGAACCCGGGACAGCCGGACTTGGTACTGGCACTAGCAAAAACCAGCGGTAGGGTTAAACCGGTTTATGGGTACCAGAACTTCCCCTTTATCTGTCCCGTTTCCCTATAAGTTAGTAAACATACGAATAAAACCTATTACAGGTAGACTACTAACTCCATGACCACAATCTTGAATGGAGAGAATATGACAATACGTAATTTTGAAAGATGGGTCAAGGGGTGCTCGCTGCTAAACTGCCTGCTAGCTAAAGAAGCCTAGTCTGCTGGTAAAACACTGCCGCTCTATGGAAGAAAAATCAAACTCAAAACTTCCAGGATTTTGTCAATAATCATAATATATTTCAGTAGACATCGGCAGTATCAGTGAGAGGCCAGTATGTATTTAAAATTTTCAGGTCACTAGATCTCAAAGCTAATTTAACGGATGGAAGCAGAGTATCTTATCAATATTCCCTATTACGTAAAGAACAGCTTTTCTGGATTTTTAACCCTTCCACACACTGCGTAAAGGTCAAAGGTATGCAAGCTGTCACTATAATTTACACAAAACCAAAAACTGCAAAATACGTTACGAATTTATATTATCAAACCTTCAAAAGTCAATATTGTGCATTTTGTTTTGAGAATGCGCATTCTATTCTAAATCGGAGATTTCCAGAACTTTAACATAACATGGTAGGAACTAAAATTTAAGCAATTCTTAAGGAGTGTACTATGTAAACAATTGTAGACGAATTATAATCCCATCATTTTTGTGTCGCCTGCTGTAAGCAGAGTCGATACATAGGGATTACTATCCGTCGTCTTACGTCGTCGTCGTCGTCCTGCGTCGTCCGTCAGTTTTTGTATCCGCAACTCCTTCAAAACTACTAGTCTGATTCCAACCAAACTTTCAGGATATGTTGTTCACTTGGTGTAGTTGTGCACCTGATACTTAGAATTTTGATTTTACAGATTTTAGAGGTTCACAGATCCCAAAATGCTCATTTGTGAGTCTGTTGGTTTTTGAATCCGCAACTTCTTCAAAATTTCATGTCAAATTCCTACCAAACTTGAAGGATATGTTGTTATCCTGGTGTAGATGTGCAACAGATACTTAGAATTTTGATTTTACAGATTTAAGAGGTTCAGGGAGTCAAAATTGCTCATTTGTGAGTCTTGTCAGTTTTTGAATCTGCAGGTCCTTCAAAACTGATAGTCCGATTACAACCAAACTTTCAGGATATGTTGTTTACTTTGTGTAGTTGTGCACCTGATACTTAGAATTTAGATTTTACAGATTAAGAGGTCCACAGGGCCAAAATTGCTCATTTCTTGATCTGGTTTGTTAAAATCTGCAACTCTTATCACAACTACGAGTCAGATTCCAACCAAACTTGCAGGATATGTTGTTCCCCTGATCTTGTTGTGCATCTGATAAATAGAATTTTGATTTTACAGATTTGAGAGGTTCACTGAGCCAGAATAGCTCATTTGTTAATTCAGTTTGTTTATGTGGAACTCCTTTAAAACTATAAGTCACATTCCAACCAACCTTTCAGAATATGTTGAATTGTTGATCACTTGATATGTTTGTGCAGATGATACCAACAATTTTGATTTTACAGATTTTAGAGGTTCACGGAGCAAAAATAGCTTATTTGTAAATTTGGTTTGTTAATCTTTGACATTACAAAAATGTCTGTCAGATTCCAACCAAACTTCCAGTATATGTTGTTTTTCAGGTCTGGTTATGCACATTATACTTAAATTTTGTTTTTACAGTTTTAAGGGGTTTGCCAAGACCACATAATTCATTTGTTAATTCAGTTTGTTAATCTGCAAGTTCCCAAATCTGTTTTCATTTTCTTAAAAAATTTGCAGAATATGTTTTTCTCCTAATCTAGCCATGCACATGATACTTAGAATTTTACAGATTTCATAGGATCAATGGGCCAAAAATGGCTCTTCTGTAGTGCAGGCGACACAAGTGTTCCATGGAACACCCATCAATTTTTTTCCGGTTCAAGCCAGAAATTTTTCTTCATTCTGGTTATTTTTTTTTCAGCTTCCTCCTATCCTGATATTTTTTCGCCAAATTTCTGTACCTGGAATTTTTTTTTTCGAATTCCTTCCTCCCCCCCCCCATAAATATTAAACGGTCGCTCCCTTAATTAAACATTTGAACCGATGGGAAAATATTTTCAATTGCATCATCTACACTGCAAGGTTTATATCTATATGTGAAGGTTTCATATATATACATACTTAAGCAAGTGTTAGTAAAACAAAGTAAACGAGTTACGTATATATAAAATACTATGATATAAACCTAACAATACTTCCGTTATTCACAAAAATATTATATTCTCATAATACACATATTAGTACTTGCAAGCACTTACATAATAAGACACATATGTATTTATCCCCCGGGGGATTATGTAATGCAGTCCGTCCGTATGTACGTACGTACGTATGTATGTACGTATGTGTGTAGTGCTCCCCGATAGCTCTGGAACTATAAGAGGTAGAAATTTGAAACTTGGCACCATACTAGAGTATGATCTGAACTAGCGCACTAGGGGTTCGGAGTTTCTGTCAAACGCCCTAGGGGCAAATTATGGGCGAAAATGAATTTTCGCGATATCCAATAATCAGAGAAATCTCCAAGGCTATTTGGGCTAGAAAGTTGAAACCCGGGAATCGACTCACATATTATGTGGCAACTTCACAGAGGGTGTCGGAATTTTCGTATGACCTCTCAGGGCATGGCCTCTAGGGGGTCCAAAAAACGATAAAAACGATTCAGCTAGAACTCCTCCTACACCTTAAGTTGCAGAAACCTGGTTTTAAGGGTATAAGTAACTCTATAAAAGTTGTCTGTGCCGAAGGTTTCGGAATTTTGAAATTTGCCCTCAGGGCGGAATAATGAGCGAAAATTGTATTTCGAGTTATCCAGTAATATGTGAAATCTTCCGAAGTATTTATGCTTGGAAGCTGAAACTTTCTATATTAGTTTCATTATGTTAATCTAATTTGCTAATGATAGCGGACATTTGGTATGACCCCTGAGGGCATTCCCCTAAGGGACCAAAAAAACTTAAAACAATAAGTACTCAGCATATGATTGGAGCTTTTTGTATGATTTTCATTTTGTGGTTAACATTTTCATGGGGAATTACTTGAATTGCTTTTGGAATCAAAGATCAGAATTTACAATTTTGGCTTCGGTACCAAATTTGGTAAATTTCCTGAAAATGTCAAAGACCAATAATTTTTGAAATTCTAACATGAAATCACATAAGTAAGCAACTCTTTAATGTCATTAGCTAGTATGAAGACTTAAATTTCAAAAATATGATTCTTATATTGGTAAATTTCCTGAAACTCTCAAAGACCCACTAATTTTTAGAATTTTACCTAGCAACCATATCTTTTTTGGTGCCTTATTTTATCAGTGATCATTTTCAATAGTCAGATTGCAAAAAAACTTTGATTCTAATTTTGGTAAATTTCCTGAAAGTCTTAAAGACTTGTTATTTTTTGGAATTCTACCTAGCAACCATATCTTTTTCAATTCCTAACAGTAATGATGATAATTTTCAATAGTCAGATTGCAAAAAACTTTGATTCTTATTTTGGTAAATTTCCTGAAAGTCTTTAAGACCTGTTATTTTTTGGAATTCAACATAGCAACCATACCTTTTTTCAATTCCTTACATTAAGAATCATTGTTTTTCAAAGAAAGACTGCAAAAATCTTTGATTCTTATTTTGGTAAATTTCCTGAAAGTCTTAAAGTCCTCTTAGTTTTTGGAATTCTACCTAGCAACCATATCTTTTTCAATTCCTAACAGTAATGATGATCAATTTCGATAGTCAGATTGCAAAAAATTTTTAATTTAAATTAAATTTTTATTGATAATTCCTATATATACATTTTCAAAACCAAACTTTGGTGTTGGTCCAAAACAAGTGAGCGGGGGGATTGCAATCTCTGATTGACCTTTTTTCATTATACATGCATACAGAATCACATATCAGTTTTTTTCTGCATATGCAAAAACACAGGCCTAGAGCATTTTTGTGGATCTATAACCCCGCAGCCAAACCCCTCAGTACATTATTAAGTTTTATCTTGATACTCTAATTAGATACTTTTTTTATTTGAAACTCAGACCATGCGTTTGGGCATTTTGTCTGGATTTATAGGTTTCTTTATCTGCTAAAACAGAAGCACTAAGGCATGCTGGGCAGCTCTACAAGCAAAGAACCAATTAAGATAAAAACATTTTACTCAACACAAAACATTATCATAAAATAAGGAAATTACTGACACATATTTGTAAATTAAAAAAAAAAATGTTAGTAACATGTCATAGTATTAGATTAAAAAAGATTACATAAAGAGAAATATCAAATACATTATTTTATTATTTTACAATTTAACCATATCCAAGCTTTTGTGTGCAATTGTAAAGAAAAGTCGTTTTACCCTTGTCTGTCCGTACGTTCGATTGTCCATTCGTGCAAAAAAGAACAACTTTTGGAAGGGGAAGGTATGTCATCGTAGCCATACTTATACCGTGTCCAAACTTGTACTGTGTCCACACCTGTATTGTGTCACATTTTGATTCAGGATTCAGTGAGGTAGTGCATAATTCATCGATGGAAACGTGTACAACGGGAAATTATTGTAAATTATTTATTCCTGAAAACTATTTCATACATCAAATTGAAATAAATAAGGTATATTGACTTTACAGTAATCTATCAGACGAATGTGAGCAGTTACAAAGAATGAATTTAAATTCTCTATCAAGGCAAAGTGTCAAATGTGACCCTGTGTGAATACAACCTAATTCCCAGAATGCATCAGTATGACCCTTCCCAGTAATGGCTTCAGCTGAAAATTAATATTTATATTTTTAATCTGTTATATCGTCAGTATTTTTATGGATTTTATGTAATCCTGTTGTTAATTACTTTCTTGTGAAGTTTTAATTCTTCATCTTAGATATTTTGAACTTATATTATCTATGATTAAACTTTGGGAACTATTTCATTCACGTTCCTTTGTCACTGAAAAGAATGGCTAACGAGAATTTGTTTTCCAATTATTTTCCCATGGGCAACTCTATTTTCCCATGGGCAACTCTACAATTGCAGATCCTGACAACCAAATGTCAGAGGGTCCTATTACTCATCATAATATCTCGCCTCCGTGTTGAGTCTAGGGAGAGGGGCCTTACTCGCCTGGACTTGTCTAACCAGCGAGATGGACAAAATCTGCAAGAAATTGGAACAACTCTTTTGGATCAAGACTCTGACTCAGCAAAGCGGAGTTTCACTGCCACAGCTAATGTATCAAACAAAGCGGGCACTAGATTCAGGAAGTCGGACACCTCATCGGAATACACTACTAAGAACATGTTTCAGACATTCTTAGATGCTCATAACAAACAGATGGAAACTCTGTAAAAATCTCTAGATTCCTTAATGGATTTAATAATGACGATTTTTCCGATTATTTTTCGGAGGAAGAAGAAGAGGGGGCTATTACGCGGAAGAGACCGAGAGCTGATCAGGTCAGTCGTTGTCCGTCACCCCCTAGGAACCCCACAATCAGTTCAGCACGCAATCGGCAAACCTCGGCCGTACTCGCTGCTCTCCTTCAAACACAGATGGAGACAAGGAATCGACCGAGTTGTGACGAGTGTTCAGCACGTGCCTCATCTCAGCCGGAAACGAGCCTGGGTGGAAGTGATTTGCCGGATATAAACAATGATAGAGTAAACTTTGATACTCTTCTCTCCAATAAACTGGACGAGTTTAGTTCTTAGGAAAAAGTTGGACCCAAAGTCAAAGACAGTCTGGCTTAAATGTTTAATTCTTTGCGTACCACGCCTATGGATCAAACCTGAAAGAATGAGTTATTGGACAAATTTCTTCGTCCAGACAACTGTAAATTGAATTACGCGCGCGTCAACGACGTGATCTGGGATCTTTGTATTTACGGGTTTTGTAGGGCTTTGGACACTAAACGGCACACTATTCATAAGTCCCTTCTGAGGGGTTTGATTCTTATCATAAACGTTGTGTACAACTTTCTGGAGAATCCTGGAAGTTTGTCTAAAGAAAGTTAAGTTAAACAGGGGTTAATTGTGACTCTTCTTGATGGGATTGCGATGTTATCCTCTACCAGCTACGACCTGTCAATCTACCGTAGGATGAATATTAAATAGTTTTTAAATGAACAATACTCTTCGTTATGTTCAAAACAGACACCGCTAACTGATATGTTATTCGGGGACAATGTGTGTGACAAGATCAACAGTTTATCTAAAGGGCAAAAAGTGGCAGCCCTGGTGAGCTCAGAGAACTTCCCCACTGGATTTACCAGCAGAGATAGAGGTGGAGGTGGAGGAAGGTTTAAACGTAGAGGAGGCTTAAGAGCTAAACTGGGAGCTAGAGGCCGTCCTTTTTTAGGGGGAAGAAAGTCTTCCAACCAGCTTTGTAGACATGCAAACTCGGGCAAATCAAAGACAAAGACAAGTCAAATAAAGATATGTAAAGGTCAGTCGTATGAATAAGTCACATACTGTTTTAGCTGGGCGTATTAGATTTTTCATTAATAATTGGAAAACTATTACAAATGATGTAAATATTCTTGACATTGTTAAAGGTTATACCATTTAGAATTTTCTAAATTGCCGTTGCAGCTCAATGCTAGAGGAACTAGAATTTGTAAATATGAAGGTGACATTCTGGATATGGAAATTTTGAATTTATTGAATACAGGAGTTAAAGAATATGCTTCTCATTCTGATAATGAATTTATTTCTACAGTGTTTTTGAGACCTAAAAATGGAGTTCATAAAATGATTTTAAATTTGAGTGATTTAAATTTATCCGTGGAATACAACCATTTTAAAATGGAGAGACTTGATACTGCATGTCGGTTAATGACTTAAGGTGGTTTTATGGCCTCGATAGATTTATCTGATTATATATTACACTGTTAATATTTGTGAAAGTGATAGAAAATATTTGAGGTTTTTATTTAGAGGACAATTGTACCAATATACAGCTTGCCCTATGGGATAGTCTTCTGCTCCTAGAATGTTTACTAAATAAATGAAACCCGTTAATCAGTTTTTGCGATCTAAAGGTTTTTTGTCGGTGGCTTATATTGACGACTGTTATTTGCAAGTCATGAGTTATGAAGAAGGTTTAAAAATGTTGAAGTATCACAAAAACTGTTTTCAGATTAAGGATTTCTAGTTAATAAAGAATAGTCTGTATTAATACCTCAGCATGAATTACAATTCATTGGATTTTTATTAAATTCTTTGACTATGTCAGTTTCACTCACCCCTAGAAGGATTAGCAATTTTTTGGTGGTTGAAAAAGAATTTGAATTAGGAAAAATGTATTCTATTAGATTTGTTGCTAAATTGATGGGCATGTTGATCGCCTACAGTGT
The DNA here is from genome assembly GCA_002080025.1 of Modiolus philippinarum. NCBI lineage: Eukaryota > Metazoa > Mollusca > Bivalvia > Mytilida > Modiolidae > Modiolus > Modiolus philippinarum. The sequence continues at coordinate 16,393 of MJUU01072464.1, forward strand.
TGCCATTCCTCTGGGCATGCTTTACACCAGGGTTTTGGAACGTTATAAAGCTGATGCGTTAAAGGCAAACTCTTGGAATTTTGATAGTTTTATGACTTTATTAGATAACGCTTACAAGGATATTTTCTGGTGGAAATGTAATTTACATATGTCGTCACCGGTGAGTTGAGATCTCCCTACTGTTACATTAACTACCGATGCTTCCCTTGTTGGATGGGGTGCAGAGTTTCAGGGCCACTCTACAGGTGGTTAGTGGTCAGTGTCGGAATTAAAAACTACATGTTTTACCATTAACTTTCTTGAATTACAAGCCGTCTTTCTGGGGTTATGTAGTTTTTTAGATCAGCTTACTGATAAGCATGTGAAGATTTTTTTCTGATAATTCAACAGCAGTGGCTTATATTAATAATTTTTGGAGGTACTAAAACAATGTTGTGTAACTTTAACGCAAGACAAATTTGGAAGCTTGCTGTTAGTAAAGGTATATTTTGTTAACAGCGGCGTATTTGCCGGGTGTAGACAATGTTATAGCTGATAAAGAAAGTAGAATTATTAGGGACGAAACCTAATGGAGTTTTAATTCTGATATTTTCAACAAAATTCTTAATTTAGGATTAATGTAAACATTGACCTTTTTGCATCTCGATGGAATTTTAAGATGGATAAATTTGTCAGCTGGAAAACAGATCCGTGAGATTGGGATGTGGACTTGGACATGGACTTGGACTAATATGATTTTCTGTTTTCCTCCTTTTAGCATTTTAGACAAAGTGTGTCAAAAAATTTTGGTGGACAGAGCAGAAGGAATATTGATCGTTCCAACCTGGCCAACTCAGAATTGGTACCAATTAGTTTTAAAACTTTGTTTGGCACCTCTACATTTGGTAAAACCAGGAAAAATGTTTTGATTCTGAAGAACAAGCCGGAAACAGTTCATCCGTTATACAAAAAACTTCATCTACTACAGAACAGCCAGAGACTTACGGTGATAAATCACTATGATAGACATATCACTCTGCTTAGTGAAATGTGTATATTTTATTTCCTGTTTAATCTATCAACATGTTTTATTTTGCATTTAAAGTGATTCAGTTTACCACTTGATATGCAAAAGAGATTATTTGGATAGATCAATCAGGAAAAAAGATATATTAATTAAAAAATTAGAGTGATATGTCTATCACAGTGATTTATCATGGTTAGTCTCTGGCTGTACTGCTTGTATGTCATGTATCAGGACTACACTTCAACAACATATCAAAGAAATTAATTTCTGTTATTATGAATTCTTGGAGAGACTCTTCTTCTAAACAATACAGAACTTATTTACGTTACTGGCAAGTTTTTGCTTTGCATAATGATATTAATGTTTGGAAACTGGATATTTCACATATTCTTGATTTTTTGTGGCACTCCTAGATCAGGGTGTGTGGTTACAGCGCCATAAACACTGCTCGTTCCGCTTTGTCTACCGTAATTTCTGTAAATAATTTACCTGTTGGCAAGCATAGTTTAGTTAAAGGATTTTTACGAGGCGCTTTTAATATTAAACCTTCTTTACCTAGATATGTACATACTTGGGATGTAAACATTGTCTTGATTTTTTTTTTTAAATATGAACTCTTTTGAAGATACTTCACTTAGAGATCTTACTAATAAATTAATGACTGTGATGGCTTTATGTACTGGACAAAGATGTCAAACTTTGAGTGTCTTAAAATTATCTGATATGAATTTTATTAATGGGACTGTTTATTTCAATATATCAGATTTGTTCAACATTCTAGACCGGGAGTTCACTTGAAACATTTAGAACTTAAACCTTTTCCTCATGATGAGAATTTATGTGTAGTTAAAGCGTTGGAAGTGTACATACATAGAACTGCTATTTTTGAGCTCACCTGACCCAAAGGGTCAGTGTGAGCTTTTGCCATCACTTGGCGTCCGTCGTCCGGCGTCCGTCGTCTGTCTGTCTCTAAGTTTTCACATTTTCATCAACTCCTCTGAAACCACCGAAGCAAATTTAACCAAACTTTATAGGAATGATGTATTGGAGGTCTTTTACAAAGAGTGCTCATTTTGTTCCGATCCAACAATAAACATGGCCGCCAGCGCGGAACTTAGATTGGACCCTATGGGAAAAATCACATTTTCATCTTCTGCTCTGTAACCAGCAAAACTTTACAGGAATGATGTACTAAAAGTCCTTTACAAAAACTGCTCATTTTGTTCCGATCCGACAAAAAAACATGGTCGCCAGCACGGAACATTGGTTTAACATTGGACGCTATGGGAGAATCACATTTTCATCTTCTCCTCTGAAACTACTGAAGCAAATTTAACCAAACTTTACAGGAATGATGTACAAAAGGTCCTTTACAAAGATTGCTCATTTCGTTCCGCTCCGACAAAAACATGGCTGCCAGCGGGGAACTTAGATTATCATTGGACCCTATGGGAAAAATCACATTTTCATCTTCTGCCATGAAACCACTGAAGCAAATTCAACCAAACTTTACAGGAATGATGTACTAAAGGTCCTTAACAATAATTGCTCATTTTGTTCCGATCCGACAAAAAACATGGCTTCCAACACGGAACATGGTTTAACATTGGACCCTATGGGAAAATCACATTTTCATCTTCTCCTATGAAACTACTGAAGCAAATTAACCAAACATTATTGGAATAATGTTCTAAAGGTCCTTTACAAAGATAGCTCTTTCGTTCGGATCCGACAAAAAAACATGCCCGCCAGCGCGGAGCTCAGGTTTAACATTGAACCCTATGGGAAAAATCATATTTTCATCTTCTCCTCTGAAACCATTAAAGCAAATTCAACCACACTTTACAGGAATGATGTACTAAAAGTCCTTGACAAAGATGCTCATTTTGTTCAGATTTGATAAAAAACATGGCCGCCAGCATGGAACATACTTTAACATTGGACCCTATGAGAAAAATCACATTTTCATCTTCTCCTCTGAAACCACTAAACCAATTCAACCAAACTTTACAGGAATGATGTACTAAAAGTCCTTGACAAAGAATACTCATTTTGTTCCGATCCGATAAAAGTACTGTACAAAAACTACTCATTTTATTCACAACAACTTCGGTATTTAGTTATTTATTTTGATCCGGTAAAAACATGCCTCCCGCTGCAGAACATAGTTTAACATTGGAGCCCAGTATGAGAAAGCCATCCTTTTCATCATCTTCTTGAAACTATTCAAGCAAATTTAACTAAATGTATAGAAGGTCCGTTGCAAAAATTACTCATTCCAATAGAATAAGACAAAAACACAGGTTCTAATTGAGAACTTAGCTAAATGTTAGACCCCATTGGTAATAAACATATTTTTGGTCATGCATGGCATAGAAGCATTTTGTCAGGTGAGCGATACAGGCTCAGTCTCTGAGCCTCTAGTTTGGATGTTAGACAATTTATTTTTGATTTTCATTAAACTGCATGGGAAAGCTTCTAAAGATACTATTTCTAGATGGATTAAGACAGTAATGTCTTAAACTGGAATTGACATTTCTGTGTTTAAAGCACATAGTACTAGGTCTGCTCTACATCTGCAGCTTGTGGCTGCCACCTTTGATTAATCATCGAAAAATCTTATTAGATCAGTTGCCACAAACGAACAATGTGGGGTCATTATTTTTTAACACAAAAGACAAGGTATACATTTAATCTTGACTTGGTAGTTCAAATGCATTAATCTTAATATATTCAATCATTTACCACTTGAAATATCAAGGTATACTAAACTTCTGTTTCAATTATCGTTCTAGCTTCACTTTACCAACGCGATCCCAATCTGGATGTGTCGAATATTATAGAAAAGCTAGATGAAGTTAAAAGGAGAATCAACGAAGGGAATTTTGATATAAAATTCAGAGGGATAGAGAATCAAGGTAAGGGTTGCATATTGAAAAAGACAATAAATATTCTTGGCAAAGAACTAATAAAAGGAATCTTTCATGCATGCACTGTTTTTACGAATCTTTATCAAAAAATTAAAATCTTGAAGATTGGAGCAGCATATCGTTTTATGCTGTTGTAAGAAATGTAAGAACAAAGATGAAATTTTACTAAATTATACTACAGTAGAACAACTTTGATAATAATATAACGCTATGGCTAATCAGAACCGGAAAATAAGTTTCTTCTCAAAGTTTATTACACGTCGGGCCAACGTCTAAACATAAACTAAACATAAGATTAACGTATGCAATTCCTTGATTTTTAATCACCTTTAAAATTTAGCAATCATTGGGTACTACTGTTTTTATGTGACCGAAAAAAATAAGAGGTCATATAATGGTATGGTGCTGTCGTTGCGTGATTGTCGTCTGTCGTCACTTTTGTTTTTGTTCAAGAACTTCATTTCCAGTTGATTAATCCTAATGACATTTACCACAATATTCCATGGCACAAACGAAAGGCTGTGATTGGTTTTTGGTATTGTTTTCCCTCCCGTTTTGAAAAAAAGGATCAAAAACAGCTATATTTGGTGTTTTCGTATATTTGGCTGTAGAATATTCATTATTTAACTGGATTTTAATTGTTTTTTTTTTCAGTGTGCTTCTGGGGAAATTCCCAAACAGTAGTATGTCTACTGATTCCAGGTCGCATGTTCCGTTCATTCCTTATGAATTTTTAACACAATGTTCATTGTCACGAAAGGAAGACTGGGATTAGTTTTGAATTTCCGGCAATGTCCGTTTTTTTTAAAAAAAAAAAGGCCAATAAGGGTCAAATTGGGTGTTTTCATATATTGAGCGGCAGAATGATTTTTATATGAGATTTTGATGGGTGTTTCTTTCAATGTGCTCCCGAGAAAATTTACAATCTCTAGTATGCAACAATTTCACGTTGCATCTACTGTTCGTGAGATAAATGGGTCGAAAGGGGGGGAATCTCAAAAATCTTATTTTTATTTTATTCGAGTTTGATTTTTATGCATTTTTTTTCAATGGAATCCGTATGAAAAATTAACATATCGCTGCACGATCAGTATTTTTCACTGTTTCCTTTCCGAGCTATCAGGGGCCAAACGAGGCCAAAATTGCAAACAAGCAGATTCCCTAAATATAATTTTTCTTCGGATTTTGATTGGAATTTTTATTTGAATTCCTCATATTGTAAGCTTTAAGTTGTAGGTCAGCAGATTTGGTGTAGCTTTTACCATTTCCAAACTATAATTGGTCAAAAGGGCCAGTCCTTGCGAAAAGTAACCAAGGTATCTCAGGATTATCCTGAGATATCCTAGGATATTTTGGTGAAAAATCTCAAGATTATCTGAGGATTATCCTGAGATATATGTCAGGATGTCAGGATGGTAAATGAGACATGGAAATGTCAGGATTTGTCAAGAAATCAAAACTTCCAGAAAAAATCCTGAAACCAGGACAATCATGAGATTATCCTGCTGTCAGCATTTTTTATCCTGATAAAATCCTGCTGTCAGGATTATTTATCCTGACAAAATCTTGCTGTCAGGATTTAGACATTTCAGCATGAAATCCTGACCTCAGGATAAAAATTCTGACAGCAGGATTTTATCAGGATAAAAAATCCTGAGAAATCCTGATGTCAGGATAAAAACCTCGACATTGTAAAAAACAAAATTTAGTTTTAATAAATCATTAATTATAATCATGCTTCAATTTTCCTCTGCGGAAAAGTATTTTACCCTTTGATCTTTACAATTCAATAACAGGGCTGCAAAGAAAAAAGGGCAATATTTATCATGACATAGAGGTCTTTGTTTTTGTTTTTGTTTTTGTTTTTGTAACAATTGTGTGAAACATCCCCAAATGATAATTAAAAGTAATATAATAGTTATTTGCAATTAGCAAATAAATTTCTGGGGCAGTTTTGACAATTTAATTGTTCTCACAATTTTACATGTAACAAGCTTGTATGATCATTGCGACATGAGTGATATGATTATTCATTTAAATTTCCTGTCTGTGCTATGACGAGTCAATTTTTGTTGACAGATACAAACAAGCAGTAAATCTCATCTAAATCATTTTTTTCACCAAATATAAATTGACTTCCCTGGGGAGGGTATATATTCATATAATGTGTATTACGCAATACAAGTGTATTTTACAAAGCTTTTCCACATTTATTACAACATGTACCAAGTGTTTTCTTAATCTATTGATTTGAAAAATTTCACGATATCTCAGGATTATCTCAGGATATCTTTGTGTAATTTGTGACATGGCTGTTCTCAGCAAAGGCTGTGTAACTTGATTTTATTCTAAACATAGATACACAATAAGAAATGTGTGTAGTTATAAATTGTTTTATTCAATGTTACTTGAAAATTCACTATTAATTTGCAGCAAAATAGAAACATTTGCATTGGAATAGATCACCTGTCAGCATATATTATTTAATACAGTTTCACATTACAGATAGTTTTTGCTGACATGCAGTTTTTCACAATTTGTGTGTATGATGACTCAACATGATCTATGGCATATAAAATATTAACTTACATCTTCTATGTACACTGGATGAAATTAAAGTAAACTCCAATAAGTTGTTCAACTTTCCTTAGTTCCCACAAAGTTAGTTTGTAATGTTATTTTCTTCATTTCTCATCCACCTCAATTCTGCTGCATCAATCATTTGAATTTTGTTTTTGAATTAGTGCCTGTCCAAAGGATAGATCTATCCTATGTTACGACCCAGGTGACCAACCTCACGCAATCAAACATTAGTGATCATACCCATGCTAAAAGAATCCTTTTCAGGAAACCCGTACACATCGTTCTGATCCAATAAAAACTCTGATACTCAATAGTACATTAATTTGATTGCCCGAACTTTTCAATACTTAAATGGTGCCCGATTTCGTTAATTAATCACAGAATGAATTTCCCATTCATAAAATTTTGTGCGTAGATGTATGAATATGGAAGACCGATGCCTTTATTTACAAAAAAATTGTATGAATGGCGTAAACGTACTTCCCTGAACCATCAATGAAACGATGTGGCTGTCTTGAAATAAATCATAAACGAACAACGCATTGGAAATAAAAAATCAAATTCATTAGCCGTCGAGAACAACAGTCCATTATTTACAATCATGTTTGTTTACATTTCTAATTATCAATGAATGGAAAAGTATGGCTTTTCCACGTTGGCTGTTCCACTATACTTGTTGCGATTGTCATTTTGCAGTGTCTTCTCCGAGGTCCGCGTTCGGTATACATGTAATGGCCGACTCAAAACAAAATACTGAGAAGAAGTCGTACATCGGTAAATACACATAAGTGCCTGGAAACAGTTGTCAAGGTGCGTATTCCGAAGCAGACGATATTTTGCAATGATCGGAGTTGGAATTGACTAAATTCGAAATAGGATCAGGCAAGGGTGTTGATCTGTTGATTGCCGTTCATCTCCGGGGTGTTGCGTGATCAGAGTTTGGTCAAAAAAAACTTGAGATAATGTCATTTGAATATTTACAATGCATAACAGTCATTTTTCAATTGCATGAGAATGTATATCATAGCGAGAATTAAGATGCATTGTTGCACTAAGAACTTGGCACAGATTATCGTTTTCATGTCTTTGTGTGTTTCTTGGACGAATTATTATCTCCATAAAGAGCAGGGTATTGCTGCTCAGGTCTTGTCAGCTTTTGCGTCTTGTTAGCATTCACAAACCTTCCATTCGGGTCTCTTCTTGAGAATTAAATTTCAAACTGTACTTGATCAAGATGGTGCTGTCATTGTTTAGTCTATGTTGAGTCTATAGCAGGGAACTCATGATATGTAATAGGTTTCTGGTATAAAATCAAAATTCTTTGAAAATTTGTCTCTAATGGTGTGATTGCCATTGATTGGCTGGTGTGATCAAATGAAGATGGCCACCAGTAGATACTGGCTGACTGTCAGAAAGGCATGTTTTGTTGATGAGCAAAACATGGTTTTTGTACCTTTCTTGGTTTTGATATCAACATTATAATTAGACCCATAGTAAAAAATGAGTAATTATGCACGACATAGACAGGCAATTATTCATATCATACATGGACAGTGTACATAAAATATCAATAGATTAGATACCGATCATTGCCATCTTAGACACTAATCCACCAGTCCCTTTGGGACTTTGATTGATCTGGGCCATGATAGTGCTTTACAGTATCATGTAAAGAGATGACTATACAAAGCATCTACATGATCAAGATTCAGGAAGAAAATGTGCACACATGCCACTTTTATTTAGAAAATTTACAGTTACTTTGCAATATCAATGATAACTTTAGAAAGGTGTTTTATAATAATCTAATTTAATATGAGTATTAAGAATAATATTATGTTTGTATCTTATTTTTGGAGTAAAAGGGAAAAAAATAGCTTTTTTCAATATACTGTAAACGTGGTTATTTTTGCGGGGGGTAAATTTCGCGAAATGTCATACCCAAACCTTTCACGTGGTTATAATATTCGCGGATCTTCAAATTTTGATAGAAAAACGTTTGTTATTTAAAGTATTAGCGAGGGGGTTATTTTCGCGTAAAATTCCAAAACGCGAAATAAGCAAAAATTACCCCCACGCGAAAATTTCCACGTTAAAAGTAAATTGTGTTAATAAGCACCCATGGCAAGTAAAAATAATTGGAAATAAAAAATTGTGACAAAAATAAATAATGAAGAAAAACTGCAGAAAACTCTTCTGGTTGTTGGCTCTTGGGTCAATTAATTAACAAATTTGTTCATAACTTTTTATATTACATGTCGTTTTTATAAAGATATGTACATTAATTATCTAACAAAGAATGAACTGGAAATTTGTGTGCCAGTTTTATATTGGAAATACTGTAACTGATAAAAGCATCCCAATTATTTAAATTTTCACATTTAATGTTAACATATTATCTTTCACAAATGTGTAAGTGTTTGTCTATCTGCCCATGTCCATGTCACCTTGTTGCAATTTACTTTGAAAACCTTAAATTCAATTTTCACATTTAACTTTGCAGTGCCAATGATTATATGACTTAAATAGTCTCACAATCTGTATACTCTATGCTTGGATTTTTATTTTTAATGAAAAGTAATAATTTTAAGGCATTTTTGCCATGTTTCTACTTAATTTCAGAATTAATTCTTAAATCACATCAAACTTTATAGAATTGAAAATTTAATGTATACTTTTTTTTGTTATTCTTATTTTCACGTAAGAAACATTTTAACATTATTTGCCATTTAAGAAAAAAATTTAACATGTATGAGATTATTTTAGAGTTACAACAAGTACTGAAAAATGATGTAAAAAGTTAAAGTCTTGACATTTCTTGAGGTCAGGACTTTAGTTCATATAAAAGTCTTGAAAAATCCTGACAAATCTTGATATAATGATGGGCAAAAGTTAAGTCCTAAAACCTCCTGAAAATATCCTGATCCTGACCTCAAGAAATCTCAGGATATTTTTTTCAGTAACTCACAGATCAGGATGTTTCAGGATATGTCAAGATATCCTGAGATATCCTGGTCAATCTTGAACCACCAGGATAAAATTTTAGAAATATGTGAAAATCTTTAATTTAGATCAGTTTCTGAGATATAAGGGGTCGAATGGGCAAAAAATGCAATTTTTCTAATGATGTGAAATAAACCTTAAAATAAGCTTAATTTTTTGTCATCAGAGTTCAATTGGATTTTTTTTCGTTTGATTTCTCTTGATGTAAGCATATTGTTGGTAGTGGAAAGATTTTGACGGTGTAGCTTTTTAGCGTTCCTTTTCAATAAAGGCTTTGACGGGGTGATTTTTCCCCTTAAGTCAGGTCCAGTTAATTAATGTGTAAAGCTCCTTATTGTGTCCATCAAATTACTGTGTAAAGCTCTTTACTCTCTCCACATTCATTTTTTTGTGTCGCCTGCTGTATGCAGAGTCGACACATAGGTATTCCTATACGCCGTTCTGCGTTGTTGTCCCAGCGTAGTCTGTCAGTACGGGGTTCAGTTGGTCAGATCTAACGTGTAACCTATGGAGATTTCCATACAACGGAAATCCAACATTGCCAGCTACCATTATTATATGGAGTCTAATGTAGGGTATCAACAAAAAGGACCATCCTTGCTCTATAAAATGACACCAGAATTATTGCTCTCGGATTTTTGAGTGAAGAGTTATGACGTCACAAAAAGGGTACCCTTTACTCATTTTGAAATTTGATGGTGCGATTTTTAGCTTAAATTTTACCGGCAAAGGCAAATTGCGGCGCATTTCCCTGAAAAGTACCTATAGTAGCTTTATGATATTATTATATACTGAGAGAGGACTATTTAGGCTATTTAAATTTGCGTGATAATTTATGGCCAGTGTAACTGGTAAACTTGTAAAACAATGTTGAAAAAAAAGTCGCTCAAAAAAGTGTCGAAAAATAGCAAATTTCAGGACCACGGGTATCACAGCTACCCAGATACTGAAACTCGGAATAAAAAAAGTGCTAGTTTGAAAGACACTGTCCCATATAACACAGATATAAAAAAATATTGGACCTTGGTGCTACAGTTTTTCTCTATGGTGCCGAGCTATTAGGGTAATTTTCGAATTTTTCCCCAAATTCATCACAGTTTTCACGCAAAATTCAGCACTTAACCGAANTAGAAGGTAGGCTTTTAGTGGTAGGGTGTTTATATTTGGTATGTAACTTCCTTATGATGAGAGCTTTCTAGTGGTACCATATTTGTAGACATTTTGACCTTGACCTTGCCCTGAGGGGAATTTTTGAAAAACTTTAACCTTGCTTATAGAAGGTAGGCTTTTAGTGGTAGGGTGTTTATATTTGGTATGTAACTTTCTTATGATGAGAGCTTTCTAGTGGTACCATATTTGTAGACATTTTGACCTTGACCTTGCCCTGAGGGGAATTTTTGAAAAACTTTAACCTTGCCTTTAAGAAGGTAGGCTTTTAGTGGTAGGGTATTTTTATTTGGTATGTAACTTCCTTATGATGAGTGCTTTCTGATGGTACCATAATTATAGACATTTTGACCTTGACCTTGCCCTGAGGGCAATTTTTGAAAAACTTCAACTTTGCTTCTAGAGTTAAATTATTTAATGGTAGGGTGTTCATATTTGTTATGTAACTTCCTTATGATGAGAGCTTTATGATAGTACCATATTTGTAGACATTTTGTCCTTGACCTTGCCCTGAGGGCAATTTTTTAAAAATTTAAATCTTGCTTCTAGAATTAAGTTGTTTAGTGGTAGGGAGTTTATATTTGGTATTTGACTTTCTTGTGATAAGAATTTTCCGATGGATCCTTTCAAACTTATTGTGCATCGAGGTCACACTAATCCCCGGCGAGCTATGTTGTCTTCTGACAACTCTTGTTTCTTTTTTTAATAAATCCGAAAGGTCACGGAACATGTATATGAAGAAAAAGTCTCCTTAGACTTATAATGGGAAACGTAACAAATGACCCTGAGGGCCCCAGTCACGTGGTATTTTTTGGCTTTTTGGCTTTGGGCGCCCTGGTCATGTATAACGTAAACAGATAATACGTCAAACACGCACATGGAATATCACGGGTTCGGGATATAGGTGGTCGAAATCAGCTGTCGGCCGGCTACAAAATAAAGCAAATTTTCCGATTTTGAGAGTCCCGCCCTGCTAGACTAAACATTGTAGGTGAGTTTTCTAGGCTTTTTTGTACTTCGGGCACTCCAGTGATTAGATTCACACCATAAAATTAATCCTAGGTATTTTATTTAAAAATCACCTGAACCCCCTACTGTTAGTATTGAATCCGCAACTCCTTCAAAACTAATTGTCCGACAATTAGTTTTGAAGGAGTTGCGGATTCAATACTGTTTTGTAGACAACATTTGTTTGATATTTTGCAAAATGATTTCTTTAAAATAACAAATTAATAGAAAGTAAATGTAGGATACTGATCTATATAGATATTTAAAACGCTTTAATGTTGATTGCTTACAAAAAATTTCTTGAGTGCATAATGCAGTTATAGAGAAAAATACTCTATAAATTTAACATCAACTTAGCATTCAAAGGAACCCATTATTATCACTATGGGCCTAAATCTTAATCTGGAACAATGGTGTGCATTAAAAAAAACACACAAAAAAACATAAAAATTATATATCATTAAAGTGAAAACTTCATAGTACACATTGCCCTGCGAAACTGATATGCAAAAGTGAATAATTGTCTCAAAATCTTAGCTTAATCCCTGGCAGAATATAAATTATACGATGAAAATATGGCGATTTAAAATCTCTCTGATTTCACCTGAAAAAATGTCTAATCTCCCTGAAAATGAAGGCTATCTCCTGCATTAGCTCCAGAGACCTATCACATGTATGTTGTCAGATTCCAATCTAATTTTCAGGATATGTTGTTCACTTGGTGTAGTTGTGCACCTGATACTTAGAAATAGGATTGTATTGATTTTAGAGGTTCATGGAGCCATATTGCTCATTTGTGAGCTTGTTGGATTTGAACCAGCAACTCCTTCAAAACTGCTTGTCCAATTCTAAACAAAATTTCAGGATAAGTTGTTTACCTGTTGAAAATGTGCACCTGATGCTAAGAAGTTTGATTTTACAGAAATTTAGAAGTTTACAGAGACAAAATTGCTCATTTGTGAGTCTGTTGGTTTTTGAATTAGCAATTCCTTCAAAACTGCTTGTTCAATTCCAAACAAATTTTCAGGATATGTTGTTCACCTGGTGTAGATATGCACATGATACTAAGAATTTTGATTTTGCAGATTTCAGAGGTTCACAGAGCCAAAATTGCTCATTTATTAATCTGGTTTGTTAATCCAAGATTCCATTATAGCTATAAAACAGATTCCAACCAAACTTGCAGAATGTGTTGTTCACCTGGTGTATGTGTGCACCTGATACACGTACTTACAATTTCGTTTTACAGATTTTAGAGGTTCATGTTCTTTATCCGATCTTGTTGTGCATCTGGTATGTGAAATTTTGATTTTGCAGATTTTAGAGGTTCACTGAGCCAAAATAGCTCATTAATTTATAACTCGTAAATTGAGTTTGTTAATGCGGAACTCCTTCAAAACTATAAGTCCCATTCTAAACAACCTTTTAGAATATGTTGACCACTTGATATAATTGAAGACCTGATGTTTAAAATTTTGATTTGCATATTTTTTAAAGGTTTACTGAGCTAAACAGCTCATTTGTAAATTTGCTTTGTTAATTTTCGACACCTATCTGTCAGATCCCAACCAAACTTCAAGTATTTGTTGTTTATTAGGTCTGGTTTTGCATATTATACTTTGCCAAGCTCATTTTTTTTAACATATTTGATTTTATGGTCTTCCAGACGTTTAGATTTTGTCTGCACTGAAGAGACATAAGTTGTCGAAATGCGCATATGCAGAAAATAAATTCACAGTAACTTCGGTATTTAGTTATTTGATTCAGTTTTTATCAATCTGCAAGTCTCCAAACTGTATTCATGTTCTAAACAGATTTGCAGAACATGTTTTCATCCTAATCTAGCCATGCACAAGATACTTAGAATGTTAATTTTACAGATTTAAGAGGTTCATTGGAACAAAAAATTGCTTGTCACCCATGGAACACCCATCAATTTTAAATTGAAATTGTCAGGGGTTGTATCATGCTGTGATCAGCGTAGCTCTTAATTTTTCAATAAATTCCTAATAAAAAAAATAAAATAAATAACTAAATACCGAAGTTACTGTGAATTTAATTTCTGCATATGCGCATTTCGACAACTTATGTCTCATCAGTCTAAACGTTGGAAGACCATAAACTCAAAGATATTTAAAAACTGATAGAGAGCAAATAACCAATATGATCTAAATGTAAAGCCAAAATCAGCTAAGGACAGAGCTTTGCATGAGGGAGATACTCCTTAGTTTTAACAAAATTTACAAAAATTTAGATATTGTAAAGTTCCAAATATAATCGGCTTTCGGGTCAGCACCGAAGTACTGACTACTGGGCTGGTGAATACAGTCCACCAGCAGTGGCACCGACCCAGCGGTAACATCTAACTAAATACCGAAGTTACTGTGAATTTAATTTCTGCATATGCGCATTTCGACAACTTATGTCTCATCAGTGCAGATAAAATCTAAACGTTGGAAGACCATAAACTCAAAGATATTTAAAAACT
>MJUU01072465.1:0-79074 GCA_002080025.1 Modiolus philippinarum
ATGTCATCCATATCTGATGATTGCTCGATAGAGTTTATATAACCATTTAGTTGATTAATACTTGAAAAATACACTTTACTTGTATATTCTTGATATTCTTCACTATTATTCAATTTTATTTGTCCTTCTAATTTTACAATATATCCTTCGTTTAATAGATTTATTATTTGTTGCATAACATAACTAAAAGTTTCATTTTCAATGTTAATAGAATATTGAAAATCATTTGCAAGATTTTCCAATTTATTGGAATAATAGTCTATGTTTCTTTGATAAAAATCTTTATCTTCTTCACCAGCAGATTCTATTTCATCTTTATTATATTTTAGTTGCTCCTCATATGATTTCTTTAATCTTGAGTATCTTAAATTTCCATATACTTTATCTCCTTTATATTTTATTGTTCTTCTGGTTATTTTTTCTTTTATGTTTTTAAGATTATCTATTTCATTATTGTATAAATCGATATATTTATTTTTTTATTTCTTTTTAGAATTATTTATTTTTTCTTCATATTTATTCAGTTTTTTATTCTTTTTATAGATTTCTTTTTTAATAATAAGGAACTGTTATATTCTTTTAATTCTTTTTTTTCTTTCGTTTGTTTGGAAATAACTTTTGATCTACATTCTTTACATTGGGATTTAACACCGTTTTGGTAAGATGAATCTTTATTATATTCACTAAAAGGTTTATTAACTTTACACTTGCTACAAACTTTGGTCTTTTTAGGGCCCATTTTTTAAAGAACAATTTTTAATTAAGTAATATTCACGTCGATAATTAGGATTCCTAATTATAAATTCTTGATAAGAATTCTTATATTTTTCTTTATGTTTAATATTATGTAAATGTTTTATAAGTTTAAGACATTGTTTACATGCACTTTTAACCCCCGTTGGTTTATCCTTTGCTTTATAATATTCACTGAGTAACTTGTATTCTTTACATTTCGTACAGATTTTTCCTTCTGTCATTTTTTTAAAAAAGAATTTTTATTTATTTAAAAATGGTGCTTACAAATTTAACAAATAAATTAGCAGATGAATTACACCGTAGGGTTGTAAGTGTTTTTCCTAAAAGACGTGTTTATGTTCATTCTATAGACCAGACATAGGCGGTTGATTTAGTAGATATGCAAAAATACTCAAAACAAAATAAACATTTTAAATATTTATTAGCGGTTATAGATGTATTTAGTAAATATGGGTGGTTAGTTCCGTTGAAAAATAAAACAGGAGTAACTGTAAGTGAAGCATTTAAAACATTATTTAAAGAAAGAAAACCCATATATATATATGGTCGGATAAAGGCTCGGAATTTTATAACCGACAGGTAAAAGAATTGTTAAAAGAAAATAACATAAAGTTATATTCAACTGAGAATGAAGAAAAATCTAGTGTAGTAGAAAGGTGGATAGGAACAATGAAACAACATATGTATAGATATTTTACTGCCTCTGGAACATTTAAATATTATGATGTATTAGATAGATTAGTTGAAAATTATAATAATACAGTACATTCTTCAATTAAAATGACACCAGTTGAAGCGAGTAAATTAAAAAATCAATCAAGAGTTTATAAAAATTTATATCATGAAAAAGAAGAGAAAATTAGAAAACCTAAATTCAAAGTAGGAGATAGAGTAAGAATAACAAAAAAGAAAGGTAAATTTGAAAAGGGTTATACTCGTTGGACAAAAGAAATATTTGTAATTGAAAAAGTTATAAATACAAACCCTATTACTTATAAAATAAAAGATTTAAAAGGTGAAAAAAATATAGGTTCTTTTTATGAAGAAGAATTACAGATGACTAGTTTTTAAATTTTTTATTATCACTTCACTGTACTCCCAGTTTTTTTATTTTTATTTTTTTTGGGGGGGGGGGGTCAAAAATTTTTCATTCACTTTTCTGTGTAACTTTTTTCTCCTTCGCTTCGCTGAACCTCCGGCTCTCAAAAAATTTTTTTGGTGGGTTGCTAAAACTTTTTGTTATTCTATAACCCTATACTGGTTATGCATATCCCGTGGGCGCGGCAAGCGGCGGCCACGGGATATGCATAACCTAATACTACTATCTTTCACTGATATCTTTAATTTGTCGTGGTTAATTTTGGAATAAAATAGACCCTAAAATAATATTTTCGATGAATGCGAATTTACTACGCTGAATTTTCGAAATATTTTAACTTGAACGGAAAGAAAAATACCAAATGTACATATGTGCCACAAATTGGCGATGAAATATACGTCATTCCAGAGAAATCAACTAATAAAAACACTTAAAAGCTTCCAAATTTTGAGTTGATCAAAAATTAATTCGATTGATAAGTCTTGAAGACGTACAAAGCGAGATAACCCTAATTCATA
Organism: Modiolus philippinarum; assembly: GCA_002080025.1. Lineage (NCBI taxonomy): Eukaryota > Metazoa > Mollusca > Bivalvia > Mytilida > Modiolidae > Modiolus > Modiolus philippinarum. The sequence continues at coordinate 2,374 of MJUU01072465.1, forward strand.
AGTGTCTAAATAACTTGATAGACCAAATCTTGTAAAAAAGCTCGAATCTGTGGAACGTTTTATTCTGCTCTTATTTTGATTTCTCACGAACAAGACAAGTTTTACATATAGAATGGTATTTGGCCTTCAATTTACAAAGTATAAAACGGTTTTGCTTCAATTTCATTGGTTGTGCCAATTGTCATATCAGTAGGTGGTTTAGGGAAAATTGGCTCAAGTCAAAGCAAAAACAAACATATTTATTTTGTCAAGGTTTTGTTATATTTTAAGGAATTAAGATTTAAAATGTTTCCTTTAAACCATGGTTTGTATAAAAACTACAAATTATTGTTCATTATAAGTAAAAGCGTCCTTTATTTATTGTAGGTGTAAATATTTAAAATGACAGACGTTAAAAGCAAAATCTAACCGTAAAACTTGTTAATCGACAATTCATTATATAAAGTAAAACAATAAAGAGTCTATATAAATTTAATGCTAAATTCTTCAAATTTTGTCACACGTTTGTTCGTTAAATGAAGGCAACTTTTAGTTGCATTAGATTTTCTGAATTTTGGGAACTGACCTTTAACCCCATTCTAAATAAAATGTGACCAAAATCGATCACTATGATATCGACGATAACGTCAAAATCGTTGCAATATTGTGACGATATAAAAAAAACACTGTTTTTGTTCAATCTGTATTTGTGGATAACGTTGCCATATCGTCAACAGTGCTAATGCTGTATATGTGTTGTGTGTCGATATCGACGATATCCTCTTTATTGTTCCGAAATCGAAAGAACATCGTCAATTTTTAGTTTTGATTCAAAATTGTATGTCCTTGTCGATATCGACAATATCGTCTTCATATCTAAACATCATCGCCTTAAGCAAATTGGGGGAAACCCCAATTAGGCTATTATATCCCAATTGGGCTATTATATCCCAATTGGGATATTTGACCAGTTTTTTATGAATTATTTTTTTTACATTTCAATGACGCATAATGAAACATTAAACATGAGAAACTTCGTTATTTTAGTCATCAAACGACATATCGCCATCTTCTTAACGATGCTGCATTACAACAGCAGAGACATTATAAGAATGTAAAATATACGTTTGATTCTATCAAAATTCAAGATTATAGCAAATACTAACTGGTTAAATTATTAAGGCTAGAGAAACTTAAAGTCTGTGCAATATTTTAAGATTAAATTGGAAGTTTAGTTTGTAAAAATATGTATAAAGTTATTAAGGTTTCAAACAAGTTTGTTACGCCCTTCATTTTGTACATTCATGATAGTATTTTTAAGACATGGGCAAAGGGAGGAAACCCTAGAGGAATTCAAAAATCAGGTTTATATAATTTTTTCTGCATACTTTATTTATTAAATAATCAAAAACTTTCTTTCTCTAACTATCACAGTTTGTTTAATTTGACTGTAGATAGAGATTTCTTCAAGAAAATCAACACAGAACGGTTTTTAGCTCCTTAAAGCTCAAGTTATTGCTAAATGAAAGTGACTATCTTTTTTTATCATAAATCGATCTGTAGAAAATTTGCAGCATCCCTTTGACAACAGAAGTATGACCTCTGAAAGCTCCCACCCTATAGATTTATTATTTCTATGTTTCATAATGCGGCATTAAACCCAAATAACTAAATACCGAAGTCACTGTGAATTTACTTTCTGCATATGCGCATTTCGACAACTTATGTCTCATCAGTGCAGATAAAATAAATAACTGGTCATATATCCCAATTGGGATATAACCATATATCCCAATTGGGATATAATAGCCCAATTGGGATATAATAGCCTAATTGGGGTTTCCCCCAACCTGTTAAGAGCTAATAACAAACTGTACTCGTTAGTCGAGTCAAGGTGCAAATTATGTGTCAATTTCGACGATATCGTCCTTCCGATATTTCCATCCTTACGGCAACGGACAGATATAATCAAAAGGGTGAATAATGAAGCTGTGTTAGTCGTCTTTATCATCTAGATATCCTAGACAATGTTTATGGTCAAGCAATATTTTATTGATAATGACGATGTTGTCAACAACGATTATGGTGATGTTTTACTTGGTTGTCTAGTCCTAAAATACCCAACCTGCACTTATTTTTGCATCACTGATCAGCAGATGAAGTCGTAAAATTCAGAAAAAAATTAACGTCTTTGATTTGTATTAACTCAAATTTACGCAGGGGCTCAAGATCCCAATACTAAAATCGGGCATAACACTATGTCACCAGGGTTTACTAGCAGGGCTCCAGGATCTGCTCAATGGCTACAGGCTCTTCTCACTGGGGTCCGGACTCCACATACATTGGGTTCTTTGCTCTCAGAGAGCTGTGGAGCCGCGTTGTTTCCAAAGTACTGTAAATTTGTTTACATTTGAAATTGTAGGGATAGGGATTATTCAGACAATATGTAAGGGATTCTTGATTTTCAATTTAAGAAAACTAATACGAGGATTTTATCTCCTTCTCCCTATTTTCTTATTCAAAAACTCAGCAAGTAATAAGTTAGGGATTGTAAGAACACTTTGCCACTTAATATAATGTTTGTTGACGAACTATCATCCATGGAGGTAAAAAAGCATGGTATAGCGTTGCTCGACAATAAGAAATGATCTCCACTCAAAAATCGGGTGTGGTCTTGAACTTGCTTTTAGGTATAAATTAAGCTCATTGTTGAAGGCCTAATGGTGACTTTAAGATGAAGAACAACAAAAAAGCTTTGTTCCATTGCTTAGTATTTCAATGTATTTGTAGAGACTTTGTCTCATTTGCATTTACTCCATAACCCTTCATTGTTACATTGAATTATTTAATTCTTCAATAATTTTACATTTAGCTCTGTTACAACCACTTTTGTAATCCCAACCACTTTTGTAATCCCTTGATTACAAATGTGGTTTTCGGTTACAAAAGTGGTTGGACTAAATGTCTTATCAACCACATTTGTAATCCCTAACCACTTTTGTAATCCATCTTTCTTAAGATTTTTTTTCAACATAATTTGGATTCAAAAGTACAGGTTTTACTGTAAAATATCACTTTATGGAAAGATCAACATTTTTTTGATGAAACTCTTTGAGTTGAATGAGGGATTACAAAAGTGGTTGAGATTTCGAAAGTGGTTGACTTAGAATTTTTATCAACCACTTTTGTAATCCCTAACCACTTTTGTAATCCTACGATTTCAGATGTGTTTTAGAATTTTTAAAATCCAGAACCAATGTCACTTTAAGTATTAATCAACATTTTTTTTATGTGAAACTCTTTGAGTTGAATCAGGGATTACAAAAGTGGTTGAAATTTCAAAAGTGGTAGACTTAGATTGTTTATCAACCACTCTTGTAATCCCTCATCCTCTTTTGTAATCCCACGATTTAAAATATGGTTTAGTATATTTGAAATCTAGAACCACTGTCCCTTTAAGTAAAGATCGCCATTATTTTGATGAAACTCTTTGAGTTTGAATTACGGATTACAAAATGGGTTGAGATTTCAAAAGTGGTTGACTAAGAATTTTCATCAACCACTTTTGTAAATCTCTTACCGCTTTTGTACTTCGTAATCCCATGATTTAAAATGTGTTTTAGTATTTTTTTAAATCCAGAACCACTGTCAGTTTAGGTAAGATTTATCAACCTCTTTTGTAATCCCTAATCACTCTTGTAATCCTACGATTGCAAATGTGGTTTAGAATTTTTGAATTTGAGAACCACTGTTATTTTGAGTAAAAATAAAGATTTTTTTTTATGAAACTCTTTGAGTTGAATGACGGATTACAAAAGCGGTTAAGATTTCAAAAGTGGTTGACTAAGAATTTTTATCAACCACTTTTGTAATCCCTAACCACTTTTGTAATCCCCAACCACTTCTGTAATCCTACGATTTTAGATGTTTTTAAGAATTTTTGAAATCAAAGAGAACCACTGTCACTTTGAGTAAAAACCAAGATTTGTTATGAAACTCTTTGAGTTGAATGACGGATTACAAAAGTGATTGCGATTTCAAAAGTGGTTGACTAAGAATTTTTATCAACCACTTTTGTAATCCCTAACCACTTTTGTAATCCCTTACCACTTTTGTAATCCTACGATTTTAGATCTGTTTTAGAATTTTTGAAATCAAAGAAAACCACTGTCACTTTGAATAAAAACCAAGATTTTTTTTATGAAACTTTTTGCGTTGAATGAGGGATTACAAGTTAAGTGGTTGAGATTTCAAAAGTGGTTGACTAAGAAATTTTATCAACCAATTTTCTAATCCCTAACCTCTTTTGTAATCCCAAATCACTCTTGTATTCCTACGATTGCAAATGTGGTTTAGAATTTTTGAAATCGAGAACCACTGTGATTTTGAGTATAAATTAAGATTTTTTATGAAACTCTTTTGAGTTGAATGAGGGATTACAATAGTGGTTGAGATTTCAAAAGTGGTTGACTAAGAATTTTTATCAACCACTTTTGTAATCCTAAACCACTTTTGTAATCCCCAACCACTTTTGTAATCCTACGATTTTAGATGTTTTTAATAATTTTTTTAAATCAAAGAGAACCACTGTCACTTTGAGTAAAAACCAAGATTTTTTTTTATCAAACTCTTTGAGTTGAGTGAGGGATTACAAAAGTGGTTGACATTTCAGAAGGGGTTGACTAAGAATTATTATCAACCACTTTTGTAATCCCTAACCACTTTTGTAATCCCTTACCACTTTTGTAATCCTACGATTTTAGATCTGTTTTAGAATTTTTGAAATCAAAGAGAACCACTGTCACTTTGAATAAAAACCAAGATTTTTTATGAAACTTTTTGAGTTGAATGAGGGATTACAGATGTGGTTGACTACGATTTTTTTTAACCACTTTTGTAATCCCTCATCCACTTTTGTAATCGCACGATTTAAAATGTGGTTTCGTTTATTTGAAATCTAGAACCACTGTCACTTTAAGTAAAGATCGACATTATTTTGATGAAATTCTTTGAGTTGAACAAGGGACAAAATGGGTTAAGATTTCAAAAGTGGTTGACTTGTAATTTTTATCAACCTTTTTTGTAATCCGTAACCGCTTTCGTACTTCCTAACAACTTTTGTAATCACATGATTTCAAATGTGGTTTAGTATTTTTGAAATCCAGAACCACTTTCACTTAAGGTAAGATATATCAACCACTTTTGCAATCCAATTACCATTCTTGTAATCTTACGATTTCAGATGGGGTTAAGAATTTTTGAAATCCAGATCCACTGTCACTTTGAGTAAAAATCATTTTTTTTTATGAAACTTTGAGTTGAATGAGGGATTACAAAAGTGGTTGAGTTGTCAAAAGTGGTTGAGATGTCAAAAGTGGTTGACTAAGAATTTTTAGCAACCACTTCTGTAATCCCTAACTACTTTTGTAATCCTACGATTTTAGATGTGTTTTAGAATTTTTGAAATCCAGAAAGAATGTCACTTTAAGTAAAAATCAACATTTTTTTATGAAACTCTTTGAGTTGAATGAGGGATTACAAAAGTGGTTGACTAAGATTTTTTTTTTCAACCACTTTTGTAATCCCTCATCCAACGATTTAAAATATGGTTTAGTATAGTTGAAATCTAGAACTACTATCACCTAAAGTAAAATTCAACATTTTATTTTATAAAACTCTTGGAGTTAAATTAGGGATTACAAAAGTGGTTGAGATTTCAAAAGTGGTTGACTTAGAATTGTTATCAACCACTTTTGTAATCCCTAACCACTTTTGTAATCCTACAATTTCAGATGTGTTTTAGAATTTTTGAAATCCAGAACCAATGTCACTTTAAGTATAAATCAACATTTTTTTGAGTTGAATCAGGGATTACAAAAGTGGTTGAAATTTCAAAAGTGGTAGACTAAGATTGTTTATCAACCACTTTTGTAATCCGTCATCCTCTTTTGTAATCCCACGATTTAAAATAGGGTTTAGCATATTTGAAATCTAGAACCACTGTTACTGTAAGTAAAGATCGTCATTATTTTGATGAAACTCTTTGAGTTTGAATTAGGGATCACAAAATGGGTTAAGATTTCAAAAGTGGTTGACTAAGAATTTTCATCAACCACTTTGTGTAAATCTCTTACCGCTTTTGTGCATCCTAACCTGTTTTGTAATCCCATGATTTAAAATGTGGTTTAGTATTTTTGAAATCCAGAACCACTGTCATTTTAGGTAAGATTCATCAACCTCTTTTGTAATCCCTTATCACTGTTGTAATCCTACGATTGCAAATGTGGTTTAGAATTTTTTAAATCGTGAACCACTGTCATTTGAGTAAAATTTAAGATTTTATTTGAAACTCTTTGAGTTGAATCAGGGATTACAAAAGTGGTTGAGATTTCAAAAGTTGTTGATTAAAAATTTTTATCAACCACTTTTGTAATCCCTAACCACTTTTGAAATCCCCAACCACTTTTGTAATCCTACGATTTTAGAAGTTTTTAAGAATTTTTGAAATCAAAGAGAACCACTGTCACTTTGAGTAAAAACCAAGATTTTTTTTATGAAACTTTTTGAGTTGAATGAGGGATTACAAAAGTGGTTGAGATTTCAAAAGTGGTTGACTAGGAATTTTTATCAACCACTTTTGTAATCCCTAACCACTTTTACAATCCCCAACCACTTTTGTAATCCTACGATTTTAGAAGTTTTTAAGAATTTTTGAAATCAAAGAGAACAACTGTCACTTTGAGTAAAAACCAAGTTTTTTTTATGAAACTTTTTGAGTTGAATGAGGGATTACAATAGTGGTTGAGATTTCAAAAGTGGTTGACTACGAATTTTTATCAACCACTTTTGTAATCCTAAACCACTTTTGTAATCCTTAACCACTTTTGTAATCCTACGATTTTAGATGTTTTTAATAATTTTTGAAATCAAAGAGAACCACTGTCACTTTGAGTAAAAACCAAGATTTTTTTTATCAAACTCTTTGTGTTGAAAGTGGTTGACATTTCAGAAGTGGTTGACTAAGAATTATTATCATCCACTTTTGTAATCCCTAACCACTTTTGTAATCCCTTCCCACTTTTGTAAACCTACGATTTTAGATCTGTTTTAGAATTTTTGAAATCAAAGAGAACCACTGTCACTTTGAATAAAAACCAAGATTTTTTATGAAACTTTTTGAGTTGAATGAGGGATTACAGAAGTGGTTGACTATGATTTTTTTAACCACTTTTGTAATCCCTCATCCACTTTTGTAATCGCACGATTTAAAATATGGTTTAGTTTATTTGAAATCTAGAACCACTGTCACTTTAAGTAAAGATCGACATTATTTTGATGAAATTCTTTGAGTTGGACAAGGGATTACACAATGGGTTAAGATTTCAAAAGTGGTTGACTTGTAATTTTTATCAACCTTTTTTGTTATCCCTAACCGCTTTCGTACTTCTGAACAACTTTTGTAATCACATGATTTCAAATGTGGTTTAGTATTTTTGAAATCAAGAACCACTGTCATTTTAGGTAAGATTCATCAACCTCTTTTGTAATCCCTTATCACTGTTGTAATCCTACGAGTGCAAATGTGGTTTAGAATTTTTTAAATCGTGAACCATTGTCATTTGAGTAAAATTTAAGATTTTTTATGAAACTCTTTGAGTTGAATCAGGGATTACAAAAGTGGTTGAGATTTCAAAAGTTGTTGATTAAAAATTTTTATCAACCACTTTTGTAATCCCTAACCACTTTTGCAATCCCCAACCACTTTTGTAATCCTACGATTTTAGAAGTTTTTAAGAATTTTTGAAATCAAAGGGAACCACTGTCACTTTGAGTAAAAACCAAGATTTTTTTTATGAAACTTTTTGAGTTGAATGAGGGATTACAAAAGTGGTTGCAATTTCAAAAGTGGTTGACTAAGAATTTTTTTCAACCACTTTTGTAATCCCAAAACACTTTTGTCATCCTACGATTTTAGATGTTTTTTAATAATTTTTGAAATCAAAGAGAACCACTGTCACTTTGAGTAAAAACCAAGATTTTTTTTTATCAAACTCTTTGAGTTGAATGAGGGATTACAAAAGTGGTTGAGATTTCAAAAGTGGTTGACTAAGAATTTTTATCAACCACTTTTGTAATCCCCTAACCACTTTTGTAATCCCTTACAACTTTTGTAATCCTACGATTTTGGATCTGTTTAAGGATTTTTGAAATCAAAGAGAACCACTTTGAGTAAAAAGCAAGATTTTTTTGATCAAACTCTTTGAGTTGAATTCGGGATTACAAAAGTGGTTAAGATTTCAAAAGCGGTTGACTAAGAAATTTCATCAACCACTTTTGTAATCCCTAACCACTTTTGTAATCCTACGATTTTAGATGTTTTTAATAATTTTTGAAATCAAAGAGAACCACTGTCACTTTGAGTAAAAAACCAAGATTTTTTTATGAAACCTTTTGAGTTGAATGAGGGATTACAAAAGTGGTTGAGATTTCTTGGTTTTTACTCAAAGTGACAAGTGGTTCTCTTTGATTTCAAAAATTGTAAAACAGATCTAAAATCGTAGGATTACAAAAGTGGTAAGGGATTACAAAAGTGGGTAGGGATTACAAAAGTGGTTGATAAAAATTCTTAGTCAACCACTTTTGAAATCTCAACCACTTTTGTAATCCCTCATTCAACTCAAAGAGTTTCATAAAAAATCTTAATTTCTATTCAAAATGAGAGTGGTTTTCGATTTCAAAAATTCTAAACCACATTTGCAATCGTAGGATTACAAGACTGATTAGGGATTACAAAAGAGGTTGATAAATCTTACCTAAACTGACAGTGGTTCTGGATTTCAAAAATACTAAAACACATTTTAAATCATGGGATAACGAAACAGGTAAGAAAGTACAAAAGCGGTAAGAGATTACAAAAGTGGTTGATGAAAATTCTTAGTCAACCACTTTTGAGATCTTAACCCATTTTGTAATCCCTGATTCAAACTCAAAGAGTTTCATCAAAATAATGTCGATCTTTACTTAAAGGGACAGTGGTTCTAGATTTCAAATATACTAAACCATATTTTACAAAAGAGGATGAGGGATTACAAAAGTGGATGATAAACAATCTAAGTCTACCACTTTTGAAATTTCAACCGCTTTTGTAATCCCTGATTCAACTCGAAGAGTTTCATAAAAAAATGTTGATTTATACTTAAAGTGACATTGGTTCTGGATTTCAAAAATTCTAAAACACATCTGAAATCGTAGGATTACAAAAGTGGTTAGGGATTACAAAAGTGGTTGATAAAAATTTTAAGTCAACCGCTTTTGAAATCTCAACCACTTTTGTAATCCCTCATTCAACTCAAAGACTTTCATCAAAAAAATGTTGATCTTTCCTTAAAGTGATAGTTTACAGTAAAACCTGTACTTTTGAAACCAAATTATGTTGAAAAAAAATCTTAAGAAAGATGGATTACAAAAGTGGTTGGGGATTACAAAAGTGGTTGATAAGACATCTAGTCCAACCACTTTTGTAACCGAAAACCACATTTGTAATCAAGGAATTACAAAAGTGGTTGGGATTACAAAAGTGGTTAAAACATAGCTCTAATGGAAAACATATATTGTTTATATGTAACAAAATACCAAAGTTGCTGTAAATTTGAATTCTGCAAATTCGCATTTCGACAACTTCAGTGCAGATTAAATCAAAATATTTGGAATTCCATATACCGAAATACTTGTGAAGGCTGATAGAGAACAAATTACCAATAAGATCTAAATGGAAAAGCTAAAATCAGCTTAGAACAGAGCTATACAAGAGGGAAATACTTCTTAGTTTTGAACATTTTTTTTTTTGTTAAATTTAGATATTGCAAATTTCCAGATAAAATCGGTTTTCGGGCCAGCAACGAAGTACTGGCTACTGTATTTTATGCCATTTGAAAAAGTAAATTTTTTCACACAGGTTTTAATCACTATCGATTTAAATATCGAGTCGATGCCGAATGTTTTTGGCGATATCACTAATTTCGACACACATTTGTTGGCAATTAAAGGTTACATTTCAAGTACTTGATAAATCGACCGCTATCGCGTCGATATTCCATCTATATCGCGTTGATATCGATTCGCTTTTGTCGATATCGTCGATATCGACATTATATTTGTTGGCAGTAATAGCTATTCGTTAGATTTTATCATGTCTATGAATCAATCAATATCGATACTAAAGGAAATCCCGATGACTTGTTGAAAAACAATGCTGTTCAGCAAAAGAGTCAGTACCTCAATCATATCATGTCCAGGAATAATGATTTTTGAAAGAAATATATGAGAAAAATATGTTAATCAACGAGATCTTGTGATTAAATATATATATATATATATATATATATATATAGCACTAGATTCACCTACAATGAAAGCATAGGGAGAAGATGTACATGAGACTAAGTTTCTACAAATACGAATACAAATCTTTAATTTGACTTTTGGGTATTGAAATTTTATTCTTTATTTGTTCATTTTTGCAAAGTATCTTCACCGCAAAAATAATTCTCAATGTACTTTCAAAATTTAACATTTGTGTTAACTTATTTCTAAAATTCAAAATCATTTTTCTGACCATCTGTAAAATAATTCCAATAACTCTTGAATTTATTTGCCAGGTTTCCTTACAATCAACTTGGCGAGTGCCCTGTGGTCGTCAATATATTGTATTGTCTATTGGTCCCTTTGTCGGGCAAACGAACTTTTATGTTCGTTGACGATGCCGCTTCCATGCCTGAAATAAACCTGTATGTATATCCTTACTTTGTTTATGAAGTGTTGTTCGAAATCAAGCATTGCCAAGTGGATTCCGCACAAGCTGATGCTAGGAGCCATCTTGAAGTTGTTTTGCTCATTGTTGAAGACATCATGCGTACTTACAGTTGAAAAACAACAATAAAAGGGTTGTTTCATTTCCTTAGTTCTGCTATTTTGTAGAGATTTGATTTAAGTATATTTACTTCACATCCCTTTATTATTTTAATAAATAAAAACAAACTTACCATTACAATAGCTTCGACAAAGAAACACCAACATAACAGGTAGCAGATACACAGTGAACTCCATGATCAATCTGCGTGGCCAACGTTTCCTTGTAACTTTTATTTGGATTACATCTAAAATATGTAATATTTTCGAAGAATATATATTTGACGAAACGATATGGACTAAATGAACATGAAACCATAACACATATGTTAACTCCAACTGCAATAATTTTATTGAGCTGTATGGCCATTTCGGAAGTCGATTCCTCATCAGCAGCACTAGAACCCAAAAAAAGAAATCAATATTCAAAGAATGTATAAATGCATAAAACGAAACGAAATCCGAATAATCAGTAATATCAAATATAACTAAGGACAAACCTAAGATGAAGGGAGTAAATCCTTCGGTTTTAGAATTTACATAAATTAAGATAATAGTAATTGAACAAAGTGTACACATAAGATATTATCTCAGGTACAAGTACACCATTTCTAAGAAAAATAAAGAGCATACATATCTATCATGGGGAATTTTCTTACCAACTCCACATTGCAATAAAAGACAAACTCCTGTATTAAATATTTTACGAATGGATATGGAGTGAATGAATATGCATTTTTTTTTGTAGCTGCAATTCAGCTGTTTTTTCCTTCTTGTATCTTAATGTATTAACGATATTATTTTGTAAAAACTTTTGTTGATGTATATACTTTTTTATTTGTTGTCTACTTTCTTTTATCTTCTCCTAACGAGGGGTGAAATAGCACTTTGCCGCCCACCCCTTTCACCCGCCGTCCGTCTGTTCAAATTTGAGACCGTGTATCTTATGCATAACATATCCTAGATGCACAAGGTTTGGTCAATGGATGAATCTTCAATAGTACTTGCACTGAGTTTGATATATTTAATAGATCTATTTGACCTATATTTTACGCATGCATGACCCAGGTTTAAGTATTTTGCAAGTGTAGATCAAAGAAAATACAACACTTAGAGTAGAAATATTTTGTTTGTAGATGCATTTTGCAGTCACTAAGCTCAAGATAAGGATAAGGTCACTTTGACCTACGTTCAATAGATGAGTGCACGTGACTTAGGTTAAAGTTTTCGTATGGGTCCGTATAAGTTGAACCTTAATTGCTAAACTGCTTCAAAGAAACTTGTTGACCTAAATATGAGATAATTATGATAATAGGCACGCATTGAGTGTTGCTTTGTAGTACAAAAGATATTACATTGTCGAAATATTAATGAAAACACAGTTTCATCAATTTCTTCCACATGAAGATCCTTTTATTTAATATTTGATTAAAAAATTGAGAAATTTAAGATCCTTCAAACATATGACATTTATCTTAAAAATTCATCGAACCATTTTGTTTCACAATGTCTGGAAAACTGCATACAAAGTTATAATATTCCTTATCGTCAAGTTGAAAGAATTACTTCCCTTGCCAAAAATAGGACTTTCATTTATTTCAATATTTTAAGATGCAATTCAAAACTTGGATATTTTAATTCAGACATTTTGAGGTGTTTTATTAAAGGACATGCATCGGCAAACGAATACCGAAGCAAGAACGAGAAAAGTGGAAATTCTAAAATCATAAATCCAAAATCACGGCAATTTACAGCAACACGAATTGAGACAGTATGACAAAGACAAAACAAATAAACAAATTTGAACAAGGACGCTACAAAACTAAAGCACTAGCAGTATGAACCACTATAAAAACTGAGGTAGCATTAGGTGCTCCGGAAGGGTAAGCATGATCTGCTCCACGCGTGGCACCCGTCACACTGCAAGTGAAAAGTCCGGTTTTGTCACAGTCGGTGTAAGTCAGTCCGGTAACAAACTCTGGATCTACCCAAAGATATCTGTTCTCATTTGTGAAACAGAAACATTGTTATGGTCTGTCAATTCGTGGTGACGACCGTAAAACTTCTGTAGTGACAATTGCAACAGTGACTGAACATACCCTTGATGTATAAGTTTTTGTGACAGTAATTTCGCTCTGTTGACAAAATCGCTGTACAAACTACAGGCACGGCAATAGCGAATGAGTTGTGAAATGTACACGCCATATGCCGGAGAAGCGGGAATATTACTGCTCAAAAACCGGAAGTTTACTATTGGAAAGTCAAAATCATCACGCTTGACGTAAAGTTTTGTTTTCAGACGTCCAGAGTTGTCAATGTAGAGGTATAGGTCCAGGTATGATGCTGATAATGGTGTATCAGTGGTCTCTTTAATTTCGAGTTCATTTGGGTATATAAGAAGGTTATCCTTAAACTGAGGATTGTTCAATGAAAGAACATCATCTATATAACAGAAACTGAAATTAAAAGATTTGGCTAGCTTATTGTCTTTTTTTCTGAACTAGCCCTTGTATGAGCCTGGCTTCATACGAACAAAGAAACAAATCTGCTAAAAGTGGCGCACAATTAGTCCCCATAGGTATCCCTATTGTCTGCTGGAAAACTTGTCCTCCAAATTCTACAACTATGTTATCAATCAAGAATTTCAGCATTGCAATGACATTCTCCCCTGTATACTTTTTGTGTGAATCAGTGTGAAGTTTAACAAAATAGGCCCCATCTTTACCTATCACTAAATATAAATATCTTCTTTCACCCTTTTTAGTACAGAAAGACTGATGTATTAAATCCCGTAGTACTGAGTTTCGCTTATCGTGTGGAAGAGTAGTATAGAGTGTAGAAAAATCAAATGTTTTGATACTGTTGCAGTGGTTGAGTTCAGTTGGAGATAGATATTCTAATAAGTCTTTTGAGTTTTTGAGAATCCACATCTGATTCACTCCACTTGTTGAGTATACTTTATCACTATATATCTTGAGGCCATCTTTAACTGCAGTAAGTAATGATGTGAGGAGCTTAGAAGGGGGTTTTGTTGTGTATTTGACAGACCCAGCAATGTATCTCTGTTTGTAAGGGCATTTATGTAATTTAGGTACCCAGTAGATACAAGGCAGGTTGTTGTTCTCTTCATTCAAACTGATACCAAAGGAAGACAATACTGATTTGTGATTGTTTAGTATGTCCTCCCTTGTCAATGCCCATCTCCTTCATTAAGCAGTCAATGTAAAGTCGTTTGCAGATAAATGTAATGTTGTTTTGGGCCTTGTCAGCTGGTACGATGACATAATTGTCATTGAGGAAGGACAATGTTTTTCTACCTCGGGATCATCGAATATGCTTTTTGAATAGGGGCTCATGGTTGTCTTTAGGCGCCCCATTCGAGCTACAATTAATGACTTTTTGGACCTGATCCAGTCGGACAGTATTTCAACCTTTTCTTCTCTCTTAGCCAATTGTTTGGCGTATTCCTCAACTGCGTCCATCAATATTTTAAAGTTATGTTTCCAATTGATGGGTTGGGGTTCACGATATTTAGGACCTTTAGTGAAGAGATCACGTAGTTTCTCATTGCTTATGATGTTGAGGTCCCCGTGATAACTTGATCAGCAGGAGCGTACATAAATGGGGAAGAGAGTCAAAAACAATCAGGCGGTTTTGAGTTGCAGTCATCAATTTGGACATCCCGCAATACCCGTTTGTGATTGAAGATATTTGTTGCAATTGGTTTTGTATATGTATGATATAAGAGGAAGTGTTTGGTTTGTTTTGGAGTATATTTTCATTACAAGATGTATAATTATTTCTATTTTTTTTATAAATGATATAAATCTTGTGTTTTATTCATAATGATCACAACATGTAAATTTTATATAAAAAGCACTTACTACCTCTTACCCAAGGTCTACTACCTCTTTTCATAATTATAACCTCATGTCAAACTTTAGTGTAAGCTACTGAAGATTGTCATTCACACAAATTTAAAAAGACATGAATTCTAAATTAATATTCTCAAGGTTATGAAGTAAAAATTTGTTCTTTTAAAACAACGAAAAACCGTTGGAATTTATAAACAAGCTTAAAGCTTCAACAAAAGTTTTTACTGCGTTGTGAAGCAATCTTTTAATTATTTTAGCAGCTGTTACTTGAGCATTGACATTAATAATGTACCCCTTGTCGTTGTTCTTGCAAGCAGAGACCAGCAAAAATTTTGTTAGAAAATTCTGATATTTGGTCAATTTTCATTGAAAAAATAAATAATAATGCATGAAGATGTACATTACTCGTCCATGTTTTTAATAAATTCATGTACTCACGAAGGTTCGCGGAAATTGAAACCTTGTTTTGTGTTTTGTTTTTTTCCTTTTTCTTGCATATTATTTTCCATCGTTACTCAATTTTTTTTTGTTTTTTTTTTTTTGCATTAGCTCTCAATAGGACTGGAACATGCAGGGACAATAATACCGCAACTGAACAAAATATAATGATTTAATTGAATTCAAATTTTGAGAGATGTGATATAAATTTATTTTTATTGAAGCAGATACCTATCTTTTCGCATCGTTATCTTCTTGAATTTTAACTATTTTCTGTTTGAGTACTTAAATGATACATGCAAAGGGAAATTAATCTTTCCGAATTATGATTTGAAAATCAAGTCCGTATTTCCAGGAAAATGTCTAAAGGACTTCACTTTGTAAACAGGAGCATTCTAAAAAAAATTAAATGATAGATCTACATAGAAAGGGAAATTACTCTTTCCCAATTACAATTTGAAAATCAAGTCCTTATTTCTAGGAAAATGTTCTAAGGACTTCACTTTGAAAGCAGGAACTTTCTAAAAAAGGGAGTTACCATGCTAAAATGGTAATACATGCACAAAATCCCTTTAACATGTGCTAAAAATGTGTTGGAGGAAAGTTTTTGAGTGTACTGTATTAAGTAGTAAGCTCTCAATGTCAAATAGGGGAAAATACAACTCACCATCTTTTAAAAGAGAGATCCGGAAGTTCAAATAAAATGTTTTATATGTAATGATAGCAGTGTATTAATTGATAATGCATTTCTGTATTGTTACTCAAGGTCAATATTTTATGATTTTGAATGATATAAATGATAAAATGATTGATCTTTATCAACGAAATCAGAATATGATAACTTTTGTTACCTTTCATAAAAATTATTTTTCTTTGAAATACGTTAGAAATACTATCTAGTACGGGGTGTCCGATATAAAAGTTGCTTCGCTTCACTGGGTGATAAAAAAAAGGCGGTGCGTCGCGTGTGTATCCATGGCAATGTGAATTATTACCACCATTTGGAGTCTGTCAATGTCCGTAAACTTTTTTTCTCTTTTACAACAATTGAGTAAATTTAGTCCTTACCCTTTACTATAGTGTCTTATTTCAAAATATCCGAGGAGTTTTAGGACTACACAGTTTGACATATGTTACTCAAATTGAATAAACGGATGAATTGCTGTATTTGGCTAATAACTCTGAAACCGTTGCAGATATCAAAAATCTGACGAGAAATCACAATTTTACAGATGACAAAATCTACCTACGCTGCAATTTTGAACTAAACTGATAACCAATTTTGCAGTTCTTTCCTTTTTGTTGAAAATGTTATAAGGTTTCTTTTCCTAATCAAACCCCTTACATTGCAGAAATATTCAGCATTAAAGATCTTTCAACAAGGCAATTAAGATGAAATCTAAATGCCTACATAGGAGTTATTGCCCTTGGTCGGAGAAAATATATTTGCGTACCTATTGTGAGAAAAAATCATTAAAAACTGTGAATTTCCAATCAAAATCAAACTTCACATATGATAGAGTACTTTGGGGTAGGTTTTACTGTGATATTTAGTTGATTAAACGCTTTGTCACTATTTTGACGAGAAAGTGATTAACGGAGACAATATATCTATTGTAGAGAAATTGTTTGTTAAAACTATCATAAAACAAATGTGCAATTAAAAAAAAGAAAGTGGAATTCTACATAACAAAGTCTACTTTCTTGTAGGCTTTTTTGTCCTTATTTAGTTCATTAACGTCGTGTTATACCCGGGTTATGTTGGTGTCCGATAGAGCTTGTCCGGGGCTTGTGCAAGGTTTGGAATACAAAAAAAGAATTCAATCACAGAAAAAATAGTTCTTCAGAATTTTCTAATTTAGTTCTCTGATCCTTGAAACTTAATTTAAATTGTTTTCAATTCCAATGCATCGGTAGTTATGTGCAACAAAAATTCATATTTTTATTAATATTCGGATTGTTGGAACTCAAATAAATATACATATTTGCATTGTTTGTACTTTGACTTTTAGTTGATGACGAAATAAACTTTTTTTCACATTTAAATACATCGAGTGTGTTACTTTTTATTTACAACGGATCATGTAATTTATTACATGTCTGTTCCGTCATTTAAACGCTGATTAATTACACGTTCTTCCAATCCGAACAGTTTCAGTGGTGTGAAACTAAACCAAACCCTTTTCCAAAAGTCAAATTCCGGAACGTTCCGGGTATTAGAATGGCGGGTCAAAGAGGTCAAACGGTGTAAAAATGGCGCCTCGCTGTATGAGGGCAAAGGGAATAAATTCTTCTATCAGCATATGAAAGGTGTTTATGATTGGAAAAAAGCCGAACATGTCCTAAATCAACAGTTTACCTTAGGCGGGTCATTTCCAACCAAATTATTCTAGGTAAAGAAAATAAATAGGAGAATTCCTAGATTACGCTCAACTAACGTCAGGTACCAGCTTCCAGTAGATTCAGGGTAAGATGTCGACAATTACCCAAAAATCTGAAAGTGGAATATCGTCAAATTAGTCCCAGTAGTAAAGATTGCAAAAATGTATAACATGTCTAGGCACAGTGTGTCTAGGGCTAATTTGCATATTCAGTGGCAAAGTTGTAAACAGAATCGTAAATTCGTAGATGAATTTTTGATACATTTATTGCCTTTTTTGCGGAATTATTGCAATGTGTATACGTTTTCTTGTATATTTGAGATAGATGTTATGCTTCAATACAAAATGGTCTCGTACAACCATTTGAGCCTTACTTGCTCTTGGCGTGTATTTGGTTGTAATTCTTTGTAAATTCAAGCATGCAGGAAGTTGGCACTTTCGTTATATATTTGAAGCAACTTTTTACGAACTTTTTTTCAAACATTTTCGCCGTTGTTCTTACTTATGTATTTATACGCACAAATTTGTAGAATGACAACAATATTTCAAAAACCTTGCAAATTTATATTGGAGCTTCCAATCAATATACCTTATAATTACCAAACTACATTTTATTACTTAATTTCTGAAAATTGTGTTGATTCACCACATTATGTAGTATGTCCTTACGTGTGACTTCAATAATGACGGACAACACTTCGTATTGAAGTGAATAGATTATCTAGTATGATAACCCTAATACAGTATCCTTTAAAAGATACATTGTATATAATCATGAACTGTTATGAATGAAATTAATGACAAATAAAAATAATACAATTCACAAAAAAGAAACTCTGGGTTAAATAAATATGTTAATCTTGACCCTCATAGATGTGAATGGATTAAAAGTATTAATCCAGCAAAAAGTAACCAAACACTATATTCACTGACAAATTGAGACCAATAAGTTTTTTTACCAAGTGAGAACCATAGTTTTTGTCGGAGCTTTTGTTTTCCGGTGGTTTCAAAATGATTTGTTATTTTGCTTTTGGGATTAGCTTGATAACTTTGTTATTAATACCGATTTAGCAAAACAACTCAACAACGAATGCGAAGGTTTTTTATCAAACGTGACAGCTGCAGTTCAGCTGTTCCAAATAGTAATTGACGTCGATGGGATTAGAATTGTCACATTTATATAATGTGGCTACAACATGGTTTTGCACAGACAAAGGTGATCTACAGTAGGTAAAATGAATCAGGTATTCAACAAAAAACCAAAATATAAAACGAAGTTTTAATACATTATATGATATATATGAAATCCAATACACTTTGTTATCATTGTTACATATATTTTACCAATATAACCATAATAAGACTATTTTATAAGAATTTAACAAAATAATATTAAATAAGAGGGAATTAGCTCATGCACCTTCGATATTAATTGTTTTTATAACTATGATTGAACCAAAAACGTTTTCGATACTGGTATAATCTTAAAAAGCTCATTTGTTGCCAGTTTTTCCTTTCAAGAGTTATGAAAACGGGAATAATTATAAAACCCTCTGAAAAAGGGCAAAAAGAACAAAGCAGGTGCAAAACTACCGAAGAATATTGTCAACCACAATGCGAAGTAAAATGACGTTTGATGTAGTATGGTATTTTAAACATGTAGGAAATCGATTTTTAATCATTCCAACAGGCAAAAATTAACTGAAAAGGGTGTTAAAGGAACTGTGTACTAAAGCTTTATGAACCGTTTATAATTTTAAATGTTTTATAAACCTTTAATTTCATTTTGAGATCCAAAACGTGCATTGAAGTGATAAAGCATTTATAATGAAAACACTTAAGGCCTATAATGAAATATTGCATATTTTCTCCAATCAATTCAAAAATGACTGCTACCCAAGAATTAAAATAGCCAAAATTGAAGAGAAAATATATTTCTGTGTCTAAACTAAATTTGAATGAATTTGCTTTCCAAAATACTTTCTCAAAAACAGAATTGTTGCCCTAACCACACCATAAGGCAGAAATCGGGGTATTTTATTCATGAGCTAAAATCACGTGACCACGCCCATCTCAGTGTTCCAGATTATTTTCATATTACCCCCGTCTTTTTTCTAAAAGTACTGTATTAATGTTATCATCCGTGATGAAAAGTTTTTGTTGTGGGGATTTCAAAACAACGAAATTGTGGTTCAAACCAGTCTATAGAAGGATTTACCGTCGCTAGAAAGCTTGGAATTACACATTTTCAATTTAATTTGGCCGCGAATTTTCTTGAGTAAATTTTAAAGGGACAACTGTTTATGAATCTATGCGAGTTATATTTCACAGTCATATCCGGACAAATTTGCTACATATTTATCTTTGATGTGTATTTTTCTGTCAAAGATAGCTTACTCGGCAGTTTTACAATGGCTTCTACAGTCGAAATGTCATGATTCCGCTTTAAATTTAAAATGTAATTGGCCGGAAATTTTCATTATCACAGATAAATATTTATGTATAGAATAGACGTAAATAATGTGTAGAATCTTGCTAGATGCGGACAAATATGTTCAGAAGTGTATTATTGACCCATTATTGGATAATTTTGCAAAATTTCAATATCACCCCTATGCATTTTAACTAAACACGGCCGACAAGCAAGAGTTACAAGATGGCCGCTTTGCAAATTAGTAAAGTACCCCTGATTCTGCCATATGAACTACTGTGTAACAACGGCAGTAGAATACCGAAGGAACAAAGAGGTGATATTCACAAAAATCGAAGTCCAAAGACAGGGCAAAAACGAGAACACAGAAAACAATGACGCTAGACACAAAAACAATGACGCCAGACAGACACAAAGCACAGAACCAGAAACCACAACATTCAGAACAGAGTCAGGTTAAGTTAAAACATATCGTGAGTAATCCTTTTTTTTTTTTTTTTTGGGGGGNTAACATAAATATATTTACTGTAAAAATCATGTGTTAATTTTTTTACAATAACAATGCTTTTACAAAATAAAAATTAAAAATTAAAAATATAAACATCATGATCAAATTTCGCTTTGTCTTAACTTTTAATCGTTTAAAATACTGAACTTCCTTTACATATCATATTGTTAAAGTGGGATCCTGTTATCCATCAGGTTTTAATTGCAATTTTCTAAGTCAACAAAAGAAAAGACTTAACTGAAGTATATGATTTTCATATGAGATAGCTTGGACAGATTTTGATAAAGATCTGCAGACTATAATTTATTGTATTATTTATTATTTATTTGTATTATTTATATGAAAATATATAGATCAAATACTAGTAGTTTAAGTTCTTCATGCAATCAGCTGTGGCTACTTAGGAACCTACCATCTAACTTGAAAAAAGGGGGGGCTATGGTTTTTTTTTTATTCTGATGCATGTGAAAAAAATATTTTGGCAGCAAAAATGATGAAAAAAAATATTCTGAAGGAGGCTTTCTGCCAAAAAAAGTAATGCAAATTTCGAAAAAATATTTTGTTGATACAAGTTAAAAAAAAATTAAAAAATGTTTTCGCGCTTCGAGCGAAAAAAATTTCTGTCCAGATAAAAACCCATAACCCGA
The DNA here is from genome assembly GCA_002080025.1 of Modiolus philippinarum. Lineage (NCBI taxonomy): Eukaryota > Metazoa > Mollusca > Bivalvia > Mytilida > Modiolidae > Modiolus > Modiolus philippinarum. The sequence goes on from MJUU01072465.1 coordinate 23,541, forward strand.
CCCCCCCCCCTTTTCAAGTTAAATGGTCGGTCCCTTAGTGTAACGATTTGAATCAATTAATACCGTACTGCATGGCACATAGATTTTGACCGAATTGTCTATAAAGCACATGAAAAGGACATTTAACTTTTGTATATAGTCAGTAAAACTACTAAAGCATTAAATTTTTAACCTTATTTTGTTTGCAGTTGACTTTAGGTTTAACCATGCTTTATCATAACAACTTCCTGTTGATGTCAGACAGAAATATTTGCTAGGTACGTGTTTTATTGTAAGGGATATGGGATATCAAGCTTTCGACATTTCAGTCTGGTTTTGATGTATTGTGTTAGTACTGGCAAAAAATGTTACAATTACGAATTAGTGCATGAAATATCGGAAATATTCTTGCTTTTACTTTTAACAGCCTTTTCATTTCCAGTTTAGATAGATAAAGGTAATTAGAAAGTTATGATGGTTAAATGTTATAAAACAATAAAGGTTTGTGTATTGAGGTAAAGAATGCAGTATATGGAACATTTTAAATTTTGCATGGCTTCAATATTACAATTTCAAAGACTATCAATCAACATTCTCAACATTTATTTAACAGTGGTTTTGATTTATCCAAACTGACCGTCAATTCCACCATCTACACACCTGGGACAAAGTAGGTTCCCTGTTTAGTCTAGTTCCTAAAATGGTTACAAATACACATTTCAAAAATAGAACACGAAATCATTGATTGCATCAGAATCGCAATAACAGTATATGATTTGAATACCCGAGGGCGTCAATCCTGATTTGACAGTCAAACTATCCGTTTACATTCTCCGCTTCACGTCGTATTTCATTTCGAACCTTGCAATATCTAAATTTTTGTAAATTTTGTTGAAAACTAAGGAGTATCTCCCTCATGCAATGCTCTGTCCTAAGCTGACTTTGGCTGTACATTTAGATCATATTGGGTATTTTTTCTCTATCAGTTTTTAACATATTTGATTTTATGGCCTTCCAAACGTTTACATTTTATCTGTATTGAAGAGACATAAGTTGTCGAAATGCGCATATGCAGAAAATATATTCACAGTAACTTCTGTATTTAGTTATCTGTAATTTTGAGAGGCAAATCTACGATTGACGCCCTCGTGTATTCAAATAATGCACTGTTATTGCTTAATTAGACGTGTAATAGCACTTTTTCACAGTGCATGCTAATTGTTTACCTAATATATTGTAAACATTAACTTATTTGTTCTAAAGCTGAACATAATACCACAAAGTCACTTTTCCACAGTGCATGCTATTTGTTTACCTAATATATTGTAAATATTTACTAATTTGTACTAAAAATCATAAGACCACCTTAATAAACCATTTGCCAGTTCTGCAATCAACAGAATTAATTTAGCAAAACCCAAAAGGGAGGTAACTTTTTGAAAAATCTGAAGGGGACAGAATGGTTTATCTCAATATTGGTTGGCTCAGTATGTACCAAAGCAAACTTGTGTATCAAAAATGGTTAAAATTAGGTTAATGGACCAATTTAAACAAAATTGGTACAGTTCCATTTTTGATATGTCTAAAACCCTGAATTATAGAATTTTTAAAGTTGAACACGGTTTTGAGAATTATTTAATAAATTTGCCAGCTGATCTAAGGAATGCTCTTTGTCATTTTAGGTGTATGAATCATAAATTTCCCATAGAAAAGGGTAGATTTTGGGGGGTGGACAGAGATGATAGGTTATGTGATCTGTGTAATGCAAATGCATTGGGGGACGAATTTCATTACCTTCTTGAATGTGAGTTTTTCAAAAACGAAAGAAAACATTTTTTACCTAGACAATTTATAGCGCATCCCAACTCTGTCAAATTTCATGATTTATTAAATACAGATGACAATAGAGTTCTATTCCTAGTAGCAAAATTTTGCAAAATATTATTGTCAGTAATTAAATAATGTGTAAACAGGTACAATATAGGTAACAATTGCCTTCCATACTTTATAATGAAGTATTTTAATAAGTAAATACAATGCTGTGTCTTCATTTATTCCAACAATATATGTTTGTATATATGTTATTTGTATTCACATACCCCTGTTGGGGTCTTTTGTCTTAATAAAGAACTTGAACTTGAACTTGGTTCCCTGCATGTGAAAACCAACCAAAAAATAAAGCATTTTAAATCAAATTTTGTGCAAGTTTAACTTCTAGCAGACGTTAAGTCAGCAATATAGTTCATAACCCAATCCCAAATAGCGCTCACCATGCTTTAAAGTGCTAATTATTTCAAGCAAAACAAATAAACAACTGTACTAACTTGAACTGTCTTCTCAGTGACTAAGAAAGGATAACAAATTCGAAAGCATGCTAACTTACTGCAGAATATTAAAAATATTGTGTAGGGAATTACTTTGTCCAGACTAGCTAAGCTCAAAGACTGTACTTTAAAACAAATATAATTTTTTAATATTTATTTGTCTAGTGTAGGAGTTACTTCCCTTAGAAGGTTTGACCAATAAACACAAAATTTGATTAGAAAAACAAGAACTACAGTAACTGGCAAATCATCTATTGTTAAATTAACTCATAATGAAACATATCTTTGCAAGAAATAAGTTCATCCGAGATCTAGCAAACGTAATTTATTTTTCTTAGATATGGTGTACTTGTACATGAGATTATATCTCATGTGTATACTTTGTTTAAAAATATTATCTAATTTGTGTAAATTCTAAAACCTAAGGTTGAAGTTCAACAGGAAACTGAAAGACAAATTTTAAAGGGGAAATAACCCACTATCAAAACACGTGGTTTATAAAAAAAATCAATGTTTTCAAAGGGGAAGTATGACCTGTTAATTATGAAAATTCTGCTAGAGAATATTTTTAATGTTCAATACCATAATAATTTTAAACAACTGATGGTTAATTGCCATACAGGTAAGCAGGTTATCTCTGATTGACCGGTAATTAGTGATAACAAGACAGGGAACACAGGTAAACAAATCACCGATGGCGTTTGTTTACCACTGAACTAATCCTTTAATTGATATGACAGGTGTAATAAAGTGTCAGTTTGGACAATTAGATTACAGTAACAAAGATTAAGAACATAATATTTTCATATTTGGCGATTTTCAAAATTCCAAGTGACGAATTGCAGTCTGAAAAAATTCGCCACTTCTAAAAAACATTCGTCAATGGCGAAAGTTACGAGCGCTAGCTAAATCACTGGACTTGAACTCCCTCCATCGTAGTTTCGTCCTTACCTGATTATTCGGATTTCGTTTGGTTTTATGCATTTTAAACATTTTTTGAAATTGTGGATTTCCTATATTTGGGTTCTAGTGCTGCTGATGAGGAATTAATTTCCGAAATGGCCATACAGCTCATTAAAATTTATTGCAGTTGGAGTTTACATATGTGTTTTTGTCTCATGTTCATTTACTCCATATCCTTTTGTTAAATATTAATCTCTATTTTTTAGGTAGAATCTCAATTTTTAAGTTCTTTTTGGTAAAATTAACTAACAAATGTGTCAGATAGATATTTATTTTCGTATTTTAATATAATAATATTTATTAAATAACATGTGCAAAATATCAAAACAATCTACTTGAGAATTATTGGCTTATTTTGATATCTTTGGGAAGGAGATCAAGATGATATTGTATCACTTAAGAACTCTCGCTCTAGGGATTTTCGGCATCTTATTTATCAATAAGAGCTCGAAATTAAGGATACTACACACACTCCACATCGGCTTCATTCCTTAACCATCGTCTTGAAATTGACAACATAGGTACATGTGCACTACAAACTAGGCTGTGTTACAAACTAGATGACATCACGTTTTCAATAGTCAACATTGCTTTCCTTTGTAGCAACATTCCAACAGCCCCATGATATCAAGCTAGCATCTCCCAAATCATTCGGCACTCAGGGACAGTTGGTCAATACAGTTGCTACCTTGATAGAGTTCTGTTGCTGACAAATAGGCTACTTAAACAGGGCTATGATACCCATAACTTGAATCCTCATTACATAAGTTTAACGGTCGACATCACGATCTTATCTACCAATATGTAGGCTGCCATGTAATATATGTTTTCCAGATGACAACAGATCTTTCCCTCTACAGCTAAAGTTGTTTTTACTCTACTGGATTTGACTCTACTACCGGAAATAACATGTTCAACAGGGCGGATGTCTTCCTGGTATCAGGAGATGCTTACTCTACCGGTGCACCTGATCTCACCTATAGTTTTATTGGGTCCGTGTAATTCAACTGTATTTTTCTTTCAAATTTTCTTTTTTGTGCCGTACTCATTTGATGTCTTTTTTCTTTCTGTTTCTGATGATACCATTGTGCTGTGGTTATTCCTTTTTAAGACAAACGGTGTGTTTATCTCTTTAGATCCTTTTGGTTATTTGTTCTCTATCACCTTTGACACGTTTTAGGTTATTGGACTTCCAAATGTTTTGGTTTTATCTGCACTGATGAGACAAAAGTTGTCGAAATGCGCATATGCAGAAGATAAATTAACAGTTACTTCGGTATTTTTGTTATTTACATATTTTTGTTTGAAATATGTCCTACAGCAAATATATCGTTTATGTAAAATCTTAATTTTCATATTCTTTTTAGGTTATATGGACTAAACTACATGTGTTTGGTATGTAAAATTTCTATTCTTGTCTGGGTTTGGAAAAAAGTGGGTGTTACACTCCTTCTTCATAGTAAGTTCAAGATGTTCTTAACTTATTCTGTTTGAGTTAGGTCACTGCTTTGAACAACGAAAATCTGGTTAACGATCTGAAAGTCATTAGTGTAACTATAGGATACAGTGTGAGTTTGCATTGTTCTGACAAGAGCAGGTCTAAATGAGGTCATAGCTCGAAAAGTTATTTATGAGCTCATAGCGATGAATGCTAGAAAAGGCCAGAGAAGTCATCAGTAGAGTAGGTCAAAATGGACTTGACTTTTAAAAGAACGGTTAAGATCCTACGAACATGACTGGACAGAACGGTCGTTATTCTAGGACCAAGAGAGGTCAAAGCAATAACAATTCTAGAGCAGTCTATGAGCAGATTTTATGCCTAGCTCTTCCAAGTTAACTTATTACTGCTTAAAGTAAACTTGATGAGAGATTATGACTGCACCCTAGTATACTTGTCATATTTTGTATGTCAAAATTTATTGGACGCTTTAGTTTTGTAGCGTTCTTGTTCATTTTTGCTTATTTGTTTTGTCTTTGTCATACTGTCTCAATTCGTGTTGGATGTGAATTGCCGTGATTTTGGATTTATGATTTTAGAATTCCTCCTTTCCTCGTTCTTGCTTCGTAATTCGTTTGCCGATGCATTGTACAATAACATGCAGACAGGAATGTAGATCATTTAAATACAATTGCTAGAATAATTGAGATATAATATTACAATTGGGATACTTTCAGTATATAACAAGTCACTTGTTAATTATATTTCAGGGGTTGAATGACGTATCACCAAACATACAAGTTATAAATCTATACGGTTAGAGCTTTCAGGGGATATACCACTGTTGTCAAAAGGGTGATGCAAATTTTCTGTAAACTGATTTATAATTATAATTTATTATTTATAATATATGAGTACTTTTTGGACTACTTTTTGATAATGGCTTTCCATATTATTTGATTTTAAGGCTGCTGATGAGAGGTTACTCCTTGAAAAACGTGTATAGCATAACGAATCTTCATTTGACGGTCAAAATATCCGTTTACATGCTCCGCTACGCATCGCCTGTAAACTGCATTTTACCGCATCTACGATTGATGTCCTCGGGGGTTCAAATAATAATCTCTGTTATTGCTTAATTTTACGTTCTGAAAATGTATCTGCTGGTGATATGCAGCATTATTAAGAAAATAAAAATATGTCCAATGATGACCTGAATCACGATGTTTTATGTTTCCTTACGCGCCGATGAAATAAAAATAATCTATAAAAAAAGACCAAATACCCCGATCGGGATATAATCATATATTCCAAATTTGGATATTATATCCCAGTTGTGTTAAAGTATCCCAATTGGGGTTTTCCCCAACATGTCATGGGGAATTTTTAATCATCGTTATTCTGTATAAAAAAAAAATTAGCAAAAAAATGTATTTATAATTTACAGTTTGGATCATATTACATTGGATGGACGCAACTCATGAACACGCTAGCAGATATATGGATAAACCTGATTGCTTGACTTATCGTTTTATGAGGGGAATGAAACATCTTTAGAAACAAATATAATGAAGCAATAAAGCTTCAACGATGCGATTCTTATCTTTGTAAACATAGCAAGCAGTTATCTTGTTTCAAACAATGGCAAATTCTGGGATTTCAGATGATTTGGAAAGACATATTTCTGCAATTATTGCAATTGTAGATGTTTATCCAGAAATGATGAAACAAATGATAATTAATACATGGCCACCGAAAACAATTGCACCAATGATACAAAATACTGTAAAAAATAGTAACCATGCCTTTACGATATCTCTTAACGACTTCGAAAAGATCATTCTTGGAAACTTAGCTACAGAAGGTTACAGCAGTTTTGACGTGACACTTATGTACAAGTTGATAAGACATTTTAATTTGGTAGAACCACCGACCAAAAATTGGGGGTGTAAACCATCCCCTGGAGATTTAAATCAAGGTGATGATGTTGAACGAATGAGGAGAAACCGAAATGAAATACTTCATCGGCCAAAAGGAAGTCTATCTGAAAACGAAAAAGACATGTTTTTCAAAGAGAGTAGGGATATAGCAAGAAGGGTCGACAAATTTATTGGATGTCCTAGTAATATCTTCGAATATAAAATAAACGAATTGAGATGTTACATTTTTACAACTGAAAAATATGTTCAAACTCTTGAGTTGTGTAACGAATTACAAGGTAAGAGTAATGAGTCAATAATATGAAATCTAGTATTCTCTTAATTATCTTTATCAATAGAGCATTTTTATTATAAACATATTGCACTAGGATGAAGGCACACACGAGGTAAAAACTTATCACCAATATTAAGTGGAGGGTGATAATTGTTTCAACGAGTTTTTTTATTACAACAAGACCTTCAACTAAGGGCCAGTTTTTTTTCCTTAAAACGAATGCTGAGTAACCCATGTTTTATAGATAAAAAATAACTATAAGATGAGCTTTTGCCGTCACTTTACGTCCGTCGGACGATGGACATCGGCCGTCCGCCCTTCGTAAATCTTTGCTTCAAAGATTTATTTCTTGATAACCACTAAATGGATTCTAACCAAACTTGACATGTATAATGCTTATGCAGTGTTGGTTGACCAAGATCAGTGTTTTTACCTGATACCAATCCGTCATCTAACAATGCCGCCATTGGCACACTTACAGTAGGGTGCAGACATGATACTTGTGGAGCAGTCATAAGAACAGTACTAAGTTAACTTGAAGTTAACTTGGAGCAGTCATAAAATCCTGACTGCTTTGACCATCCATAGAGTCCTGACTGTTGTGACCAGCCATAGATCCCTGATCGCTCTAACCTGTCATTGAATTCAAGCTTCTCTAACCTGTCATCGAGCCCTTATTGGCTTCACTAACCTGTCATTGAGCCCTGACTGCTTTGAACCTGTCATAGAATCCTGACTGCTCTGACCAGTCGTAGAGCCCAAAAACAATACAAGAACTGTAAAATGCTCTAATTTTAATATCATAAAAGCAGGCAGAACTCTATGACAGATCAGAGCATTCAGGATTCTTCGACGGGATGAAGTGATCAAGGCTCTATGACCAGAACAGGTCAAAACAGTCAAGTCTCTATGACCAGAACAGGTCACAGCAGTCAGAATTCTATGACCAGAATAGGTCAGAACAGTCAGGGCTCTTCAACCAGAACAGTTAGTCAGCGGTCAGGTTCAAAAGTTAACCCAGAGTAGTTTTATGACTGCTTAATGACTGTTCTAAGTTAAATTGAAAGTTAGCTTAGAGGAGATTTTATGATTGGTTCAGGTTAACTTCGAATGAGGTTATGTCTGCTGTCTATATACCTGCCAGCGGCGAAACGTAGTTAACATTGGACTGATGTTACTTTGGTGCTTATCCGACAAACATCATGGCCGCACGCTGCGAAACCAAGTTTAACATTGGACCTTATTGGGAAATACACACAAAGATTTTCTTCTATCGAACTGCTTAAGGAATTTAATTAAACAAGGCATGAATATTACTTTTAAAGTGCTGACGAAGGGTTGTTGCTTTGGGCGGATCTGTCATCCAATATCTCCATCAGAGGCGAAAGTTAGTTTAACATTGGACCCTATATAGAAATGAAAACATTTGCTGAAGGGATTTAAGCCAAACATGGCATAAATGATACTTGTAAAATGCTGACCAAGTGTTGTTACTTTGTTGCCGATCTGTCATGCAAAATGGCTGCCAACAGTGAATTTAGTATACCATTTGACTTTATATTACAGCAACCTTTAGATTTCAAAAAAAAAAACAAAACAAAAAAGCATATCAAAATCTACCCTCTTAGCAATTTGAAGAAAGTCTAAATACTAAAATTTGAGTTATTGCTCTTGAATGGTGAATTTTGGTAATTTTATATATTTTTCTTATATTTCAGAAACAGTTTAAAATAGAAGATTTTAATGCAAAAACATCAGTCAGCCAAGTTCTACATTTCATCTTTGTAATACAAGTTTTCTTACGTGTGCTCACCTCATCAAAGAAAGCTTCTAGACTGGAACAAAGTTTAACATTAGATACCTAAGGGAAAGTATATTCATAGGTCTTCTCTTCTGACAGTTCTTGGCAAATCGGAATCATACTTGGTCCCAAAAGATTTATGGTCCTCTTTGAAAAGTATATCCGCCAAGTCCGTGCCAAATCCAAGAAGAATGCATGCCTGGAACATAGTTTACCATAATGGACCTTAAGGGAAATCAGTAACAAGATCTTCTCCTTTTAAAAACAACTTGGCCAATTGCAACCATACTTTGTCAAAAACTGTCTTTAGTTGGTTCTTTTGTAAAACTACGTCCGACATGTTCGCATTAGATCCAAAATGACCACCAGCGAGAACATAGTTAAACATTGGACCCTTTGAAGATGCTCAAAGCCTATTGGAAACAAACTTAGTTACAATGGTCCTTTCCTGGTCTGTTTTACAAAATATTTTTGATAAGTTAGCACCTCATCCATTGTCGCCGCAATCGGCGAACTTATTTTTTTTACATTGGACCCAACCGAAAAACTTATTCAAAGACTTCACTTTCTGCGCTACTCGGAGCGATTTTAAAGATCGTATCCTCTGAAGCTACAAAGCATATCAAAACAAAACTTAGTAACAATAATCATTTTCTGGTCTCTTTTAAAAATGTGCCAATCAAATCTGTACATCATCTAAAATAGCCGACAATGACGACCTTAATGAAACATTAAACACAATTTATTTGAAAAACGCTCAAAGACCTTTTCTGAACAACTAGGACAATTTCGGCCATAATTGGACCCAACTGTCCTTTGAAAAAGGTGTTTCAAATGTCCACGTCAGATCCAACATTGCCTCCAGCGGGTAACATTGTAAACATTTAACCATCTGAAGATCTATCTGAAGCTATAAAGCCCATTTGAACCATGTCATAATAGTGCTTTTCTTGTCTTCTTTAGAAAAAATATGCCTGACCAGTTTGCACCTAATCGTCATGGCCGCTAGCGGAGAATTAAGTTTTAAAATTTGACTCTAAAGGACAACATATAAAAGATCTTCTTTGAAATTACTTGGCGAACTTGGTCAATATTTGGTCAAAACTGTCATAAATTGACTGTCTTTGAACGTACCCGTCAAAATGTTGATTGCCGGCGGGTGGATCATAGTTTAACAGTTGACAATAAGTTCACCTTTAATAGTCTGAAAACTAATGGCCACCTCCGGTGAGTCACCCAGCAACTTGGTTTGCTCTTTCAATAAACAGACTATAGTATACCTGCGCGTAAACGTTCGAGCCCAATAACTCCCCTGCATATTTCTTCAGATAACTAAATACTGATATTACTGCGATTTATTCTCAGCATATGCGCATTTCGACAACATATTTGTCTTCAGTAAATATAAAATCTAAACGTCTAGAAGACCATAAATACACTCAAAACTGTTTATTCTGATAGAGACCAAATAACCGATATAATCTAAATGTAAAGCCGCCAAATTCAGCTAGAGGCAGAGCTTTGCATGAGGGAGATACTCCTTAGTTTACAACCAAATTTAGATATTGTAAGGTTCCAAACGATCTTTTACTGATTATAAAACAAAATATGTGTTGCGAAACAGCTCTAAAGGCCAAGAACAAAATAACGAGATACATGAGTCTGTGAGCTGTTAAAAGGGATGAATTTATAATCTAAAATATGACCTAAAGCACAAAAAAACCATGGCAAAATAAAAGAATAGAAACAATAAAAAGGTCGACCGATATATTTCGACAAATCTGTCGTCTACAAGTGGGTCGTAATGAATGAAATAGTAGTTAAAAAATAATATGTTGTCTACAGGTAAAACATCTTTGACATTGTGTGTAGTGTTTAAAAATAATGTATATGATACAGGTAAAAATCTTTGACATTATATGTACTATTAGCAACATTATCAACATTCCAGCCACTGAAAACAGTAAATTTTTTATGGTTTTTTGTGCTTTAGGTCATACTTTAGATTATAAATTCATCCCTTTTAACAGCTCACATACACATGTATCTCGTTAGTTTGTTATTGGGCTTTTACTGATTAGATTTTGACATAACGTAACATGCACTTGTGCGTGAAACGTAGCAGGTAGCTATGTCGAAAGGCTACAGATAAAATTATACCTTCATCAGGGGTACTGTGATTCAAAATTGGATCTTGACAAAAAAATCAGATAATATATTATATTTACGGAATCATTTAATTGTTTTGTATGATAATTATAGATTATTACATGGCATTTTTCATATCACATTCTTTATCAGCCTAAGGTCGAAATATCAGCCCGAGATCCGTAAAGCTCGAGGTTTCTTTATGACCAAGGGGAAAAAAGGATTTGATACGAAAAATGACATGTAATGATACTTTTATCATATACTTCAACTGCAATATAATTTTTCAGCAAAAAAATATCTCCATGGCTAAAAAATGCAGTATTTATGTTTTGTTTTACTTTTTTGATATATCGTGTGCAATATTTATCGTTTTTGCGGAAATACACAAACTTGTGTGTGTGATAAAGCTTCCGAGTAGTTACGGAAAGGCATGCGATAATTATCGGAAACAGTTGATATAAATCGGCAAACGAATACCGAAGCAAGAACAAGGAAAGAGGAAATTCTAAAATCATAAATCCAAAATCACTGCAATTCACAGCAACTCAAACCGAGACAACACGACAAAGACAAAACAGACAAACAAACAAAAATGAACAAGAACGCCACAAAACCTAAAAGTGTGAACCTCTATAAAAACTATAGATATGATAACGATGTCATATCAGCCCGCTTCGTCCTTTTTTAAATTTGAAATAATCTGGTATTATCGAGGTGTAAAATCTAATCATTTTATCTTATTTTTGATAAAGCTTTTTTATTGTACTTTTTTCATTTTAGAAAGACTCCAGAACATATCAGAGCGATTGCAAGTTGATTTATATTACGGAGTTGATATTGTATCAAAATTTAATCCTTGAAATATTGATGGTATGTTTTAAATCACTAGATTTATTTATTGAAATGTAGCTTAGAGTGAATGAGTATAAATCTTAAATTTGATCATCAATGTTAAAGAGTCCATTTATAGGCGGATTCTATATTTGAGGTTTATCGTGTAGAACAATGAGTACTACAAAAACTTTGTACATTGAAGCAAATATCTGAAATTTTTAAGCAATGTATTTTCATAAAGAACATTACGAAGACACCACTTGATTAATACCTAGGCTTGCTTCTTCTTAGAACTTTTGAAGTAAGCCATATTTTGCAAGCATATTTAATTTTCAAAATTGTCATTGGTGGATAGATCGACCTTATCTCCTCTTTCGGAACATTTAAAAATTGATGGGAAAAACTTATCACTCTAATTCTAGCAGGAATTTGTTCCACTGAATCAAATTTTTCAACCAAAACTGTACATTCAACGTTAGATGTGGCGAGAAATGAGTGTAATAAAGTGGTTTTTACTTCTTTTCAGCAAATATGGTCGGTTTTTCAGTTCAGATAAAATTATACAAATATTTTTTTGTCATGTTTGTTCTGAAATATACAATGATTAATTTTCTGAATTTAATACAAAGGTAAAAGGAAATACAGATAGTTCAAACATATTATTTGAAGTCTTTTTGAACACTAAGACTTAGTAGATATCGATAAGCAAAACGTGCGTAACATGTTTTATCTTTATATGCTAATTGAACATACCATTTTTACTTTTTATTATTTTTTTTTATATTCATGACGTCGCTCTACCTATGAAAGACCGACGCATCGCTACATAGAGGAATTACATTCAGATTTCACTAAAAGACCAAAATAATACATTTTTCCCAAATGAAAATTTTCTTTGTGTTTTAAATTGTTGTTATGGCCATATAAAATGATACAATAAAAAGATCAAAGGCTCTGTGGCAATAAGTTTGAGACATCTATCAATGACTTCCGCTCAAACCGGTGCTAAAGGCACTTCTGAACTTACTACGATAAAATTTCATTGTTGAAGACCTCATGGTGACTCCAAGATGAAGAAGAACAATAAAAGTGTTGTTCCATTGATAACTTCCTACCATGTATTTGTAGAGGCTTTGTCTCGTGTGCTTTTACTCCATATATTTTCAATGTGTATTTAGAATTGGAGTTTGCCTCTCCTGCAGTGTGGAGTCCGTAAAAAGATTCCCCCTGAGAGAGATGTATGTTCCCTATACATTCTAGTTATGGTGTACGTTTTCTTGAGATAATTTCTCATATGGATATACGGTCATCCTTTCAAATTTTGGCATTTTATCTTTTTATAATTTCCAAATGTTATTCTGACCACCTACTGTGTTTATATTGCCCACATCTCACTATTTCATAACGGCAGGTTTTCTTGTAATTTACTTGATGAGTGCCCTGTTGTTCTTTATATGATGTGTCTTCTCATAGTCTTTTTGCCGGACAATGGATGACAAAGATTGTAAGAACACTTTGCCAGTTATTTAAATGTTTGTTGACGATTCCCTATCCATGACCAAAAATATATGGATGTAGCTTTGTTCGACATCTATTAATGAATTCCGCCCAAACCATCTGGAACTTACTTTGAGGTATGGGCGAAGCCCAATGTTTAAGGCCTCATGGTGAGTTCAAGATGAAGAACAACAATAAAAGCTTTGTTTAATTGATAACTTCCAACCATATATTTGTAGAGACTTTGTCTCATTTTCATTTACTCCATATCCTTTTGATGTTTATTTTAAATTGTATATACCGATTTTTTCTTATCAACCCCCGCTTAGTGAAAGCGCGGGGATTATGTAATGCAGTCCGTCCGTATGTACGTATACTACGTGCGTTTGTAATGCTCCCCGATAGCTATATAACTATAAGAGACACAAATTTGACACTTAGCACCATACAAGAGTATGACCTGAGGTAGCGCACTATGGATTCGGAATTTAGGTCATACGCCCTAGGGGCAAATTATGAGTGAAAACGAATTTTCGTGATATCCAATAATTGAAGAAATCTTTAAGGGCATTGGGCTAGAAAGTTGAAACTCAGGAATCTACTCACATATTATGTAGCAACTCCATTGAGGCTGTGGGAATTTTGATACGACCACTCAGGACATGGCCTCTAACGGTCTAAAAAACGTAAAAAATCGATTCAGCTGGAACTCCTCTAACACCTTAAACTGCAGATACCTTGTAATAAGGGTATAAGTAACACTAGAAAAGTTGTCTGTGCCGAAGGTTTCGGAATTTTGAAATTTGCCCTCAAGGCGAATAAATGAGCAAAATTGTATTTCGAGACATCCAGTAATTAGCGAAATCTCCTGAAGTACTCATGGAAGCTGAAACTTTGAATGGAAGTTCCATTATATGCATCTCATTTACTTATGACCCCTGGGGCATGCCCTTAAGGGGCCAGAAATGTAAAACCATCAGTACTCATCAGAACGACTGGAACGCTATATATAATTTTGATTTTGTGTCAATGAAGGGATATGGAGTAAATGCAAATGAGACAAAGTCTCTACAAATACATGGTAAATAAGCAATGGAACAACGCTTTTATTGTTGTTCTTCATCTTGAAGTCGCCATGAGGCCTTCAACAATGAGCTTTACTAATACCTCATAGCAAGTTCAAGACGGCCCCTAGCACCGGTTTGAGCGGAATTCATTGCTAATTGTCGAGCAACGCTACATCCATGCTTTTTTATCCTAATGATCCATGGATGCGGGATCGTCAACAAACTTAAAGTAAACTGGCGAAGTGTTCTTACAATCGCTGTCATCCACTGCCCGACAAAAAGACGACAGAAGACGATCACAATATCTAAACAACCACAGGACACTCATCGAGCCAATTGTAAGAAAACTTGGCAAAATAAAATTATGAGATGTGGGCACAATAAACAGGTGGTCAGAATTACAATTTCAGATTACAAAAAATAAAAAGGCCAAAATATGAAAGTGTGATAGCATATCCATATGAGAGATTCTCTCAAGAACAAGTACACCATTGTGGTTTATATTTTCATGAGGAATTATTGCTATTGCTCTTTGCATCCGTTCTACGCTTTTAGAAAAAAAAATTGGTAAATATCCAGAAAAAGTCAAAGACTAATATTCTTTGAAATTCCAACATGAAGTTTAATAATTAAGCAAATTTTTAATGTCATCAGCTAGTATGAACACTAGAATTTCACAAATATGATTCTAATTTTGGTATATTTCTTGAAACTCTCAAAGATCAATTACTTTTTGAAATTTTACCCAGCAACCATATCTTTTTTGATGCCTAATAGTTTAAATGATCATTTTCAATGGTCAGATTGCAAAAAACTTTGATTCCAAATTTGGTAAAGTTACTGCCACTCTCAAAGACCCATTATGTTTTGGTATTCAACCCAGCAACCATATCTTTTTCAATTATTTAGAGTTATAATGATGAACTATAACTGTCAGGTTGCAAGAATCTTTAATGCAAATTTTAGTAAATTTTATGAAACTCTCAATGACCAATTACTTTTTGGAGTTTTACCGAGCAACCATCTCTTTTTTAATGCCTGATAGTTTCAATGATCATTTCAATAGTCAGATAGCAAAAATCTTTGATTCTAAGTTTGGTAAATTTTCTGCAACTCTCAAAGACTCATTATTTTTTAAATATCACCTAGCAACCGTATCTTTTTCAATTCCTTACACTAAAAATGATGATTTTCAACAGTCATGTTGCAAAAATCTTTGATTCTAATTTTGGTAAATTTTCTGAAATTCTCAGAAAGCTGTCTCTTTTGAAATTCTACCTAGCAACCATATCTTTTTGGTGTTTTACAGTTACAATGATTGTTTCAACAGAAAGAAAATTAAGTTTCAAAAACACTTGTCTTTTTTTACCAGGGGAAGGGGTCCAAAAGGGGGTAGCGGGGGATCGCATACATTGATTTTTCATTTATATTATTCCTTTTTTTCGACATGTTCGAGTTGACCGTTTTCTGTAATGACCAGAAACATTTATTGGTCGGTTAGACGCTATATAGTCATTCATTATAAACACAGCGATTTGTTATACCTTCTTCTCCCACCTTGGTTAAGGGAATCCATTGATTTCTCGGTGCAAGATTTTACTGTCTTTCACAGGGGGTGTAAGACAAGCTACATGCATTTATTCCTGCCAATATTTTATCATATCAATTATCTCTAATTAGACTACATGGATCTAAAAAAATAATTAAAAGTTTATACAGAATATCGTTTGCCTCAGAACTACAAAATGGGAATTAAAACATATCAGAATTGCTTAAATCATGACAGTGAAATAACCCCGGACTCAGACGCTTATTCCGTGCTTTATTAAGCTGTGAAAAGGGAAGCAATTCATTGATGTCAGCAATGGCGTTTCGACGATGATTTGCTTGAATTATGGATGCGCAGGGGAAAAAATACTCAAACACCAGTGACAGGGCAAAACAAAAAAATCTCAGACCTCGGGTAAAATTTCTAACGTCTCGGACTCGGCAAGTTTCGTCCCAATCTCTTTTGTTAAGTTCTTTCCACTTGGTATATTTTTGCGAAAAAGATAATGGACATAAATTAAACGACACCTTTTAGAAGTGTCTCTTGTTTTAACGGGTCGCAGTTAAGTATAGGTATATTATTTCATCAAGATCTACATTTGCCTAATTTTCTAATATATTCAGTGACATCCCTTTATTATTCCGTTATATTTGATTTAATTCTTTATTATATAATTAGAAAAATATTTTTATTATTCTCCAACGGAAATCTGTTTATTTTTATAATTTTTTATAGGAGAGACAAATTGTTCCATATACATACGTGATCCAAATATGGACATTTCAAAAATTGTGGAGAAATTGGATGAAGTAAAAACGGAATTGAATGAAGGAGACTATGATGTGAAATTTCGAGGAGCAGCTGATGAATGTCTTGCAGTACACATTAAAATTGACAATAAATGTTTCACAGCCAAAGAACAGCTTCATAAAGCTCTTACCTCTTTCCTGCAAAAGCTTTTCATATCTACATCTCTTGATAAAATTATAGCAAGCCCTGTTGATGTTGTTTTAGTTGAATCGGATAATACATTTCATCCAGGTAAGATTGTATTTCTAGCGAACAGATATATCAAGACCCATAATTCGAGGCGCAAATACACCACGCATGTGCAAAACCACTTTCAAAGTGTCTACCGAAACATTCCCGACTTCGTACAGCATTAGTAGGTTGGCGTGCCAAACTTCCCTTTCCATTGCCGTAGTGTAAGGGGGCAACTCAACAACTTTTAATATTGAAAGATGTCAGACAGAGAAAAGAAATGTTCATTCAAGTGCTAAAAAAAATGAATATTGAATCGAAGTTCGGACCAAAACTTAAATTTTTACTTGAGGTCTGAAATCTATTAAAGAAGTAAGTGAGAAACGAACCGTCAGTCTGAAAAGAACAATCCAAGGACAATGACAACGTCAGAAAAAACAAAGAAACGAAGACACAACACGAGCACGGCACAGAAAAGAAAATGAAGACACGCAGATATACAAAAATGAACAACACGGACCCAATAAAAACCATGGGTGAGATCAGGTGCACCGGTAGAGTAAGCATTTCCTGCTTCTTATAAGACACCCGCCGTGTTGAACTTTTTAAATGAACTAATGCCAGGAAGAATTTTTTAAGCGTTGATTAATAAGACTGTCATGGAGATAACTATGCCTTATGAGAAAGTCTGTATAATTAGTGCTAGCTCTTGCTAACGAATCAACTGTGAAATATACAATCCTTAAGCAACGGAAAAGATGGAATATTTATTAAAATAATCAAGTCAAGACGAACAGTGAAGAATGATAAATATGTGCAGAAATCGAACGAAAGCCGACTCGGTAGTTTAAAAAAAAATCAACAGATAAAAAATATTGCAGTTCCCAAATTTTACTTGTTTATTACTGCAACTGTGAAGCAAGATAAAAAAAGAACGGTTCATTTGATGTTTTGTATCTACATTTGCATATTTCGTCTATAGACTAATGAATAAGCTATCTTACTCTTTTGTATGTTGCTCACATAATTGTTTCTTTTCGGGAGTTAATCAAAATTAATAAAAAGACACTTCACAAAGTAGTGATTCAATAATGCATAATAAATACCAACAAAGATTTTCCTCTAATGTTCATTTATATTGTAAGATTTTGTGGTTGTTTATGATGCATTATTTCCTCATAAATATGAGCAGTAAATAATTTACAAGTAATTTTGATTTACTCCTGCAAGATGCAACGATGTGGGCAACATGCTGCTTCACAATAATAATATAGTATTTGGAAACTGCAATATTTGTATCCATTGTTTTTTTTTAAACTACCGAGAAGTCTCTCTCTCAAGTTTTACATATCTTTGCAGAATTCTCACTATTTTACAGCTTGTTTTGACTTGATAATATTAAGAAAGCACGAGATGCTCACTAAAAATATCATCATCTTCCATATATATGTAAACAAAGTGTGTGCCAAAATTAACATTTGTCTTGACATAGATTATAAGAAATCAACATCGTGAAAGTGAAATGACTTCAAAACATAACTGGTAAAAAACCCATGATTTTATTTTACAATCTGACGTCACTATAATTGAAGTTATTTTTTTTCCTTAACAGCGGGATGCTATACTTAACGACGGGACTATATCTCATGCGACTTCCGGATTACTATACTGTTGCTTCTTTTCTAGCTTTAATTATTATTTTGTAAGATTAAATAGTATGAATTACTATAGTGGTGCAGTTTTATTGAAATGGGAAATGGATATATTTTGTAAAGCGTGGCCTTATATCACAGTAGCTGAATACTTCCGTCCGTAACTATAGAACTTAACATTGGAAATACAGATACTTAAGTATTAATACGTTTAATTTTTAACTTTTAAGACAACTTTTTTGAGATTTTTTTTTTATTTTTATTAAATTTTGATATATCAACAGATAACACAGATGACGGCAGTGAAGAATTACATCGGCAAGACAACGTTTTAAAACTGGATGTTGCAGTGAGAAACGCTGCATTTCAAAGTGAGGCACATCTATATCAACAGATCAATGGATTTTGTAGGGAGGTCTTTCAAATATCCGGTCAGAAAAACCCAACCAATGGTTCCACATTGGGAGTTGTCATAGCTGTTGAAAGAAATAACGGTATGAAAACTTAGCACGAGGTAAATATATGTTTTAACCCCTTTGATAAAGTTCCTTCAAACTCCCTTTCTTGTATTTTTTTCTCATGACGCAGAGTTGATGGACTATGAAAAGATGAGGTTCCGTGAAAGTCAGTGTTTTTGCATAAAAGATGTGACGAGCTCTATCAGTTACCTTGATAATATTCATTGGAACTTTAAATACCTATTGATACCTTAAATTTTTTTTTAAATTGTTATGGCTGCTTTAGCCATTAGATTTAATAAAAGTCGAAAGTAGAACAGTGTTTTATCCATCAAAGCAGTTCTGATGACCTCTTAATATTTTCTATATTACTTGGCATTTCAAACTTACATGGTTACTTACATTAGGAAGACAATTACAGTACAGTGAAGATTTGTAAAGTTTTCCCTGATAAACAAAGAGTGTATGTATCGAAAATTTATTCGACTAACTATTTCGATTCATTTTATTCATGTAATACGTGCAAATTCTAATGCAAAATAGACAGATTTTTACTTGAGTATACAATCCTGCGCAAAAAAATGTTGAGATTTGAGTTCTAGTGACCTGAAAATTTTACATACATGCTGACCTCTCTTTGATACTGCCGATGTCTTCTTGACCAAATCTAATAGGAAGTTTTGAGTTTGACCTTTTCTGTAGTGCAACAGTGTTTTACCAACTAATTAGGCTCCTTGAGCTAGCTGGTAGATAAAAGTGACAACAAAAGTCTGAATAAATTAAAGGGAGAGACCAGTAAGGAAAATCCGTATAACATTATAATGAATCAGGGAAACACAATCCAACACAGAACATTTTTGGCAAGCCGTCATATTCCCGACTAGGGACGGGAATTTTATAAATAAAATGGTGGGTTAAACCAGGTTTAATGATGCATCAACCTTCCGCTTATATGAAGACTAACTATAGCTTCTGTGTGCCCAGTTTATGCTCAATGTCAAAGCCATAATATTGTCAAAACCTAGAATTTTTCTCATACAGGTAAAATGTTTTTGTCGTTCGATGTACAAGACTTGTCTCATACAGGTAATTTTTTTTTTGTCGCTCGGTGCACAAATCACATTAAAGTGGCAAGAAGAGTAACCTCAAAGAAGAAGCCAAAACTTAGACAAAACCGTCTTCAATAAAATTGAAAATCGTAATTGAATATTTATCAATCAAATCTGGATATCGTCCAATAAATTTCTTCAGAAAAACTATTAATCTGCATTTCTCGAAGCTCTTATTTAAGGGTTACGAAATAAACATCTGTGTCGTTTCAAAAAATCTTGATAGTGACTACATGCTCTAGCGTAACGGATTAATTGAGAAATATAAACTCCATACGCTGGGGAAGACGGAATATTACTGTCGAGGTGTAGAAAGATTACAATATCAAAATTGAAATCGTCTCTTTTGTCATAAAGTCTTGTGCTGAGGTTGCCACTGTCGTCAAACTCCAAAAGTAAATCTAAAAACGAAAGAGAATGGTCAGTGTCTGTAGTCTTCTTTATTTCAAGTTCTGGGGGATATATGATCGGCGATCACCACTGGACCCTTCTTTCAAAACAACGTATTGTCATTTTCTCCTTTCAAGATAGAGTAAGTAAGCTACAAGCACATGTTCAGGTTTTATTGGTATGTTTATCATACTATAGGGGAACTGGACAGATTAAGGGGAGATATGGAGACCAATAAAAGGTTTAACCCTAGTGCTAATACCGATGCCAAGTCCGGCTTTCCCGAGTACCTAACGTTGTTTACGTTTGTCTTTTGTGTTTTTTATGTTTTTCCCGTGAATTTTCCTTGCAGATCATAGTATTATAATTTTCAGCCATTGTAGGTGTTTACTGTTAGCCTTTTTATATTTTTCAAGGATCATATTCATTTAAAATCGAGTATCTTTAAATATTGCAACGTAACACGAGCAAAACCACTGATCTAATCAACCTGAATCTTCGCTCGGTGTAAACACTGACCATTCTGAACCTTTCTGTGCAATTTCCAAATTTTCAAAATTTGTCATTTTTGAGATTCAGAAAGTCACGCTTTTCAATAAGATCAAGATTTTGACATTTTTCTGGAGTATTTCAAGTTTTTGGACTGTACAGACTGTTATAAAGTAAAACTTTCCGAAAATTGTCAGAGAAACAGCAATTCACATGAGGGTGCCAATTTTGTCCCGTAGAAGAATTTCCACTTTTGCTTGGGTCATTTTCAAAATTTTGAGGGGTATGGTTCACCGACTAAACATTTTGTCTTGACAAAATTGTTTATAAAATCAAAACACAGAAATTATGGAATTAAAGGCTTCACTGCATCGGTTCCTGACTGAAATCCATTTTCAGTTTAAGGCAGCTAAAATAATGGGGGGGTAAATGAAAATTTTCAGTGATTTGTGTTTCTCGGGGAAGCATACCCTGATGAAAGAATGACCTCATAACCGTTTTTCAAGTGTTTAACCTGAATATTTCAAAAACAGACGCAATTTTTCAAAAACTGATTGCTTTGTGTATAATATAGTTAAATTAAACTGTGCTGTAAAGCTTAAAACTTTTGTAGTGGAAATGAAAAATTGTCATCCTTAACTGTTTTGTTAACTATATATTATAGTGCAAACATTGACTGTTGATGCCACCCTGGATCGGAAAAATATCAACTTAGTACTTCGGTTACATGTTGACAAAAATAGTACTGGTGCATTACATGATACACCGCTACGTTTCACAAAATTTCAGTTAAAAGAGGCATTACTCTAGATCCATGTGTACTTCTGAACCCAAAATTATACTTGGCCAGTGTTTTATGGCGAACAACTTACATACAAAATAAGAGGACAGTATGTCATTTCATTCAAAAGTTATCAGTAGGAAACCATATAATTTGCAAAATTTCAAAGTTTCAAGGTGTATAACTCCAGAACCCCTTGGATCTCTGAACCAAAAAATTAAACTTGTCTGAGTTTTGTGGTACACAAGTTACACACCACGTTTGAAGGCAATATATTATTTCATTCTCAAGTTATGTGTCGGAAACCCAAAAATTCGCAAAATTTCAAAGTTTCAAGGGGCATAACTCCAGAACCCCTTGGACATCTGAACCCAAATTCAAACTTGGCTTGTGTTTTGTTATTAACAAGTTACACATCAAGTTTGAAGACAATTTATTTTTTCATTCACAAGTTATCGGTCGGAAACCCTAAAATTAAAAAAAATTCAAAGTTAAAAGGGGCATAACTCCAGAACCCCTTGGACCTCTGAACCCTAAATCAAACTTGGCCTGAGTTTTGTAGTAAACAAGCCACATACCGAGTTTGAAGATTTTATGTTATTTCAAGTTATCAGTCGGAAACCTTCGGGGGACGGACGGACGGATAACGGACGGACGGACAGACGGACGGACGGACACACGACTGAGGGTATCACATAATACCTCGCCACTTCGTGTGGCGGGGTATAAAAAGTAGTCAGTCAACTTATGACGACTCTTGTTTCATACGATCCGTATTCTTGGTTGACTAAGAATTTTTCAAGCACAAATCATAATCATGTTGGGTGATGACGATGCCATTTTCAGAATATTAGGCATTGCACAAAAGCATGGTGTCTGACATTTTCCTAAACATTATTATTTTATTTACAATAAAATTTGTGTTTTAGACACAGCCGTTGCACTTGTTGTACTTCTCTTATAAACATTTTATCATTAATTCAATATATTTGATTTAATATGTTTAAAACTGCAAATTCAATACGGATGACAAAGAATGCCAATGACCTAATATAGGCCAAAATGGATGTTTCCTAGGCCAATATGGGGTTTTCATAACTCCATTTGATTTATCGTCTAAAGCTATTAAAACAGTATTGCGTTACTTGTTATCGGATACCGGACTATGTATACCAAAATAAAAGGAAAAGAATGCTATAAACCAAT
Organism: Modiolus philippinarum; assembly: GCA_002080025.1. Taxonomy (NCBI): domain Eukaryota; kingdom Metazoa; phylum Mollusca; class Bivalvia; order Mytilida; family Modiolidae; genus Modiolus; species Modiolus philippinarum. Next base: position 46,424 of record MJUU01072465.1, read on the forward strand.
TGATACAATTCATGGAGATGTAGTTAATTAATAAATGTATTATTGTGTAATGTTTTATATATTGGCATTGATATAGATCCTTGCGCCTCACACAAATATGGCTTACCCTGGATCTATAAATAACAAAATACAAAAGTTACTGTTCATTTATTTTCTGCATATGCGCATTTCGACAAATTATGTCTCATCATTGCAGATCAAAATCAAAACATTGAAGTCCATAAACAAAAGAAACACATTGAGGTTGATAGAGAACAAATAACCAAAACGATCTTAAAAGAAAAGCTAAAATTAAGCTAAGGACAGAGCTATGCTCCTTAGTTTTAAGCAAATTTTTGTAAAATTTAGATATTGCAAGTTTCGATACAATCGGTTTTTGGGTCAGCATCGATGGTTGGTAAATACCCTTTGGGACAAATAGTCCAACATCGGCCCAGTGGTCATTAATAACAAATTACCGATGTTACTGTTCATTTATTTTCTACATATGCGCATTTCGACAACATATATCTCATCAGTTTAGATAATAACCAAAACATGTCAATATGAAAAACATGGCGCAATAATACTATTTAATTTGGTTGACAGTATTATCAATGTCTACAACATTACCAAGAAGTATTGTTTAGATGTATATTCACTTATGTTTGTGAGGTCCGTCAAAAGCTTTTTGTGGATATTCTTTTTTCAATTATTGATAATATATTTTCTCTGCTTCTTTAGTTTTGTACTTGATTATTAGTAAGATATTCCCCTTATCTCTATTTGAGAATTTCTTTTGTCAAGACTGTGACTTGATGTGTTTTTACCTCTGAAATGACTGTAAAAATATTCTTTTATTTTTGTTTAAAGGAAAACAGAGTTCTTATTTCTTTCTAAAAAGTTACAGTTCTATTTATTTTCAAATTATGATGCCATAATATATTATTTTATGCTCTAGATAGATCAAGGGTTTCCGCAGATATTCCTACCAGTCGAACAGCTCAAGTTGCAATAAAAAAACAAAAAAGTCCTACGAATGATGGTAACATAAATGGAAACCAAAACGAAGGTACGTTTAAACATACGTCTAAAAATACACCGACAAAAAGATACTGTAGCCAAAAAGGGGAAAGGGTAACTTCTAAAATCAAAAATACCAAACAAAAATGCATTTCCGATTCAACACATATTGAGGCAACATAACAAAGACTACACAAACAAATAAAAAAACCAATCACATTACAAAACTAAAGGACTATCACTGCAACCCTTGTAAGAAATTGGATGTGTCACGTACCCTGGAAGGTGATACATGATATGTCGTTAAATGACAAAGTGAATACTTAAAGCTGAATGATGCAAAATTATGCCACAAAACCACAAATGTATATGTTTTTAGTACTTTAATGTTAAAATTTTTAGCCTATCTGTCTTAAAAAGGTCATGTAAGCAGTTGTCATCACTTTGCGTCCGTCGGCGTACATCCTTCCGTCGTAATCTTTTTCAATAATCTCCTCTGAAACCACTGAGTTAATTTAAAGCAAACTTGGTCTTAATCATAACCAGGGTATCTAGATGCAAAATTGTGTTCGATTAGTCCGAGGACAAAACAACTGGGCTGCAGTTACTATAAATAATGCATAGGGGTAAATTCCCGTTTTGGCAAATAACTCAAAAACGATCAAAGATATAAAAAAATTTGACATTGTTAAAAGTTATTAGCATGACAAGATCTACCCGTCCTAGAATTTTAAAGAAAATCCATAAACCCTTTTAGGTGTTATTGCCCTTTTTCCGTTAAATTGTCATAACTTAAATATTTTTTATCGTTTATTAAAAAAACTATAACATATATGGGTCACACATTAATTGCTAATATGTTCAGCATATCAAGATCTTCCTACCTGGAAATTTTGAAGAAAACCTGAATACCAATATAGTAGTTATTGCCCCTTTTTGGTCAAATTGTTTTTTTTTTTTATTATACATTGTGCCTTATATTTCGAAAAGGATTTGATAAAGAAGTTAAGGTTTAATGCAAAATTGTCCAATATGTCGAGGTCTATATTTTATCTTCATGATGGAAGTTTCTGACATCATCCAAGATGACCGTCAGCAGGGAACTTAGTTTAACATAAAACCCTATGGGAAAACACATTCAAAGATCTTCTCCTCTGAGACTACTTGGTCAATTCGAACCATACTTGTTCGCTACTATCCTTAGTAGGTCCCGTTTGAAAAATGTGTCCGGCAAGTTCTCATCAAATCCAAGACGGCTGCCAGCGGGGAAGATAGTTTAACATTAACACTATGAGAAAACACATTCAAAGATGTTCTCCTTTTAGACTGCGTTGTGTGTTGGGACCAAACTTGGTTGCAACTGTCCTCAGTTGGTCCCCTTTGAAAAATATGCCAGGCAAGTCCTCATCAAATCCAAGATGGCCGCCGGCGGGGAACATAGTTAAACATTTGCCTCCATGAGAAAATACATTCAAAGATTTCCTCGGAGACTACTGGGACAATTTGAACCATACTTGGTCACAACTGTCCTCAGTTGGTCCCCTTTGAAAAATGTGCCAATCAAGTCCCCATCGGGGAACATAGTTCAACATTTGCCTCTACTAGAAAACACATTAAAAGATGTATTTTGACACTACTTGGCTAATTTGAGCCATACTCGGTCATAACTGTCCTTAGTTTTGAAAAATGTGTCCGGAAAGTTCTAATTAGATCCAACATAGCTGGAACTTAGTTACGTCTGAACCTTATTGAAAAAGACACATTCAAAGATCTTCTCCTCGGAGACTACTAAGCCAATTGTAACTTTACTTGGTCACAACTGTTCTTAGTTGGTCCTCTATGAAAAGTATGTCCTGCCAGTCCCAAACAGTTCCAAGATTGCCGCCAGCATGGAACATAGTTTAACACTGACCAAATAGGAAAACTCATTAAAAGATGTACTCTGAGACCACTGGGCCAATTGGAACCATACTTGGTCAAAACTGTTCTTAGTTGGTCAACTTTGACAAATGAGTCCAGCAAGTGCCAAACCCATGTTGGCTGTCAGCTTTGAACATAGTTTAATATTGAACCGTATTAGAAAACGTATCCAAAGACTTCATTCTCAGAAACTAGACTTGGTTAATTCACAGCAAACTTGGTTATCATAGGTGGATGGTCCTCTTTAAAAAAAAATGTCTGGCAAGTCTGCAATCCCAGATGGCCGAAAGCGTGAAACTTAGTTTCATATTAGACATCATGGAAAACACATTCAAAGATCGTTTCCTATGAAACTACTGTGCTGATTGGAACCACTGTCCTTCATTGGCTGTCTTTGTAACATGTGACTGGTAAGTCTGCATTATATCCAAGATGACCGTAAGCGGGGGACTTAGTTTAATTAACATTGGACTTTTTGGTAATACACATCCGATTTTTGTAAACTTCACCCATTCGTTCCTTCGGTATTCTACTGCCGTTGTTTCAAAGATCTTCACCACTAAAACTAGTTACACTGGAACCAAACTTGGCCACATTTGTCCTTTGATTGCCAACTTTAAAAAATTAGTCCAATAAGTCCACATACGATCCAAGATGGCCGCCAACAGGAAGCAAAGTTTTACATAGAACCTTGAAAATGCATACAAAGATTATCTTCCCTGACACATCGGGCCATATTAAATAAGAGGTCTAGTATCATACTAGAAAATGAAATCCTTTATCACAGAGGATATTTGTATCGTCTATGCAAGCTTAGGACCAGGTGAGCGACAGACTCTTTATCAGAATATAAGAAATGTTCTTAAATATGGTCTTAGGAAAAATTTTTAAAGATATTTTTGGTTTTAAAGTTTCCAAGGCATGTTCTATTGAACAAATCACCACAATATGGGCTTAATGTGAGAAAGATGACCCGATAAAATTTTCTCTAATTACAATTATTCGTTTTAAGGCTGACGGTTTGATCCTCACTTAGTTTTTTTTGTTTCCTGTTTAATTACATATGTAAAAGAAAGGAAATGGTGGGGGTGAATGTCAAGGAGACAACATGCCATCTCCAAGTTAAAACGACCCTATACAATAGCATATGAAACATGAAGACAATACACACGGATACTTTCATAAGTTTATTCCTGTCAGTTTCTGAGCTATGCCATAACAGTTTTTTTTTTTGAATAAGGGGGTAAAATTTGATTTTTGGCGTCGTCTGCCTCTTTGTCATCTGTTCTGAGTGTAATAGATCATTGTCCCAAAATTTCAAAACGATATGTGTCTAAAGATTTGAGACCAACTAATTTTAAACCCAGCAGATTCAGGCTTCTTGTTTGACAATTTCAACCATTCGGCTTTAAATTTTGTAAGATGATAAAAATTCCTTTTTTATGAGTATCGAATCAAATATTAAATTACACCCAATTTTGTCATTACAATTACACATTACGATATATCAAATGCATCTGTTGGGTGAAAAGAAAAACAGTATGCTGTATAAAAACGGAATTTTTTACATTATTTTGGTGGGGAAGAGGTTAAATGTTTTTCATTTATAGTCACACTGAACATTCTTTGTTTGTCTAAACAATGTTTTAGGAGAACTAGTGCATACCTCAGATTTGGCAAATAAAACTATTTGCAATAAATTTGGACAAATCTGAAATGCTGAAATTCACATATTTTTGGCAAAATATTAAGGTTAAGGGGAAATAACCCAATCACGATAAAATAACAAAATACCGAAGTAACTGTGAATTTATTTTCTGCATATGCGCATTTCGACAACTTATGTCTCTTCAGTGCAGATAAAACCAAAACATTTGGAAATCTATAAACCAAAATATAAAAGCTGATAGAGAACAAATTACCAATAGGATCTAAAAAGGAGAGCTGAAATCATCTAAGGACAGAGATTTTATACAGTGTTTTAGTTTAAAATTGATGTAACATTTTTATATGCAATATACGTTTTATATGTTCTTAATATTTTTATGTGAGCATAAACAAAAAATTGCCAATTTTAGAGAAAATTTGTTGGGATAGAGGTTAGTCATATGGATGTATGGAGTTAATGCTTTTTTAAAATGGCAATAAGTTATACTTGTTGTAAAGAAAGTATTATGGACTTTTATTTAATAAACACGTTTAATGAATTTATACTTGTCGTTGAGGCAAAAGAAGGACAAAACGGAGGCGAATACAAAGATATTCATAAATATGTTTTGTTGATGTATTTAAAAGTGATTTTTGGTAATTTGAAACATATTAACATCACGTAAACATGTTTTATTTTCTAGAATAGACATAAAATAACAAAAAGCATTTTCAGAAACGAGACATTAATGAGAATAATCAACAATTTGAAACAATTTAAAAACAAACTTTTGCCAAAAATTTCCAAAATTCCTTTGGATACGTCTATAAAATGAGCTTGATGTACCTTTGTGCACATTAAACATTAAGATTATTGCGGGTACACGCAAGAGGGTGCACGTGTGCGAATCTTATTTCTGGTCATGACTTAATTAGCGATTTCATAAGAATTTAGTTATGAACTTATATGTCATCTGTAAGATTGAATTAGCTTTTTAGTGTAGACATTTCCGCATTATTTTAATTCAGTATGGGAACTAAAATTTGCAGTTCTCAAATTCATTGAACTTGAAACAAGTGGTAAAGACGTCTTTTTAAAATTACTGATAATATCAACACCTAATATCTTTTTTAATTTATTGCAGAGTCAAAAGACAATAAAATATTAAACATGGTACGTAAATTTTTCATTCTTGTAGTCTTGAAATGTCAGAAATTTTCAAATTTTGCCTGTTTTTTATTCCAGTAACGTTACATGTACTTAATGTAGTAGACCCTGGGTAACAAGAATTTTCCACGCAATCAATTTTCTTTTAATTTGCAGTATGAAACAATTATGTACTGATATGTTTCTAGAATAAGTTTTGAAAACTTTTACCGGAAGATTTTTTATTTATGGTTCACAGGAACACTCCTTAAATTCTGTTCAATAATCGCCATGAAGTATATACTACTGTATTGTAAATGTATACGAATTGGCATAAAAAGACTATGAAGTTTGAGTTAACATATGTCTAATGGTCTCATTTACTCCATATCCTTTCGTAAAATATTTAATACAGGAGTTTGTCTTATATTGCAATGTGGAGTTGGTAAAACAATTCCCCGTGGTAGAGATATATGTTCTTTATTTTTCTGAGATATGGTGTACTTGTACATGAGATAATATCTCATGTGTACACTTTGTTTAATTACTATTATCTAAATTTATGTAAATTCTAAAACGAAAGGCTCAACTCCCAGCATCGTAGTTTTATCCTTAGCAATATTTGATATTACTGATTACTCGGATTTCGTTTGGTTTTATGCATTTTATCATTTTTTGAAAACATGGATTTCCTTTGTTTGGGTTCTAGGTGCTGCTGATGAGGAATAAATTTCCGAAATGGCCATACAGCTCAATAAAATTATTGCAGTTGGTGTTAACATATGTGTTATGGTCTCATATTCATTTACTCCATATCCTTTCATAAAATTTGAATAGGCAAACTCCTTCATAAAAACTTGCAGACATAAATATGAGACAATAATGATCATAAGCAAGCATTTGGTGTTGATTTGCAGTTAAAAAGAAAATATGTTTTCAAAATATTACTTAAACACAGCTTCATTCAACTTTTTCCAGTTGAAATCCTCACTGTCAATTTTCACAAAACAAAACGGGGACAAAAAAGGTCCTCCACATATGACTTATGTCAAAATTTTATGAAAAATCAACGTACCGGTTTTCACAATGCTAGGAAATATGATGTCTTAAAGTTCCTTAAATCTGAACGTCAAGCAGAAAAAATAACCTCCCTTTCCAAAACTCTGACTTTCATTTATTTAAATTTTAAGATGCCATTCAAAATCTAGATATTTTTATGTAGGCACTTTGAATTATTTTATGAAAGTGGTGCAGTTTCATGATAACATGAATATTTAATCTCCATTTATGATAAACTATTGTAAATATTTTGTTTATTTATACCAATCAAAACAAGTAATTTATACGGAAAAATGAGTTATCTCCCCCTAACCAAGGTCTACTACCTTTATAGATTGTCATATTCATATTTTAAAGCATTCACTTTGCCTCTACATAAAAATGTATCCGACTATATCAGGCACTAATGGAATATCAATTTCCCCGAAAGAGACAACCATGGGTTACGAATATCAATCTCTTTTTTTCTAAAGTAACAGCGAATATTTTGAAAAAAGCAACACCAATTCCCTTGACAGTGTGGGGTATATAACATATGTATAAAGAGCCCAGAAGAAGTATTGTAACTATCGATGTCTCTTATAAAAATACATAAATGAAAATGTGTTATTTTACTGTAATCTTACATGACTTCAAGCTACGGGAAATATACTTTTGTTGAAGTAGCCTTTTTGTGAACAACCAATTAAGTTTATCATCTACAGCTCTGTACGTCATACCAGTTATATCATTGCCATGTAAGGCTTCTGATTTTGTGTTTTTAAAGAACGAACATTTTTTTTTCAAAGATATGGTACTTTGTTGAAATGGTTCATTATCCTTATAAAGACTACCCAAAGGACAGGGGTATTTGCCGCCTCTGGTTCGATACTTATCTTTGTTTTAGTTTTAGTTTAAACGTAGTTTATTTGTAAATAATTTTATAAAAGGGATTGGACACAAGTTATCACAACTTAGATCGTCCTCTCCCAAATACAGAAATAACATTAACAATATGTAATTTGAATGGCATACACAAAATTTAAGAAAAGAAATGAATTAAAAAAAAACAAAAAACAAAACAAAACAAAACAGCAAGACATTACATTCAAATTGAAATATGATAAAATAAAACACTGAAATAAACAAAATCTTGCTGTTAATCGTATGAACACATGATCGCTCCAAAGAAAGAAGAATAATTAAGTTTTGTAGAAATAAACAGGTTGTTTATCAAAGAAAGAAAAATGCAAAGAGGTAAATTGCTTCACTCATTCTAAAATACTTGCAATCCAAAAATAACTATATTACAAAAATAATCATGGGGGACACACATACCACTGTCCCAATTGTGATGTGCCCCCAGTATACTAACAATAGAATTGCACATCCATTCCTACACACACATTCTCTTACATTCTTACCAACCCACCTCTATGCATAATATACATATAATTGAAAATACTTGATAATAACAATATTTGTTTTAGTCAATAGCACTGTCCGCCGTGTAGTGCATATACTACTTTTATGAACAATTTATCAAAAAATATAAAAAAAATATTTTAAACAGATTGGGGCCTCTATATTGTGATAAAAATAATTCTATTCTCTTTCTGTATACCGATGTAGTAGTCCTCGGAATATCGATTTCGTTTTTTTTTCAGGCTGTTGGGTAGCATATAATGTAGAATCATCCGTCAAAATACCAAAATTGCATAGTAAACGCCAAATTAAAATTGTACATCATGCACGCGTGTTGACGGAATAACGTCTTATCAGGAGCACAAGAATCAAATAATATTGAAGGCCATAATTCTATAATATTTTCAAAGAAATACCCATTACCAAACATCGAAACAGGAGGGATTTTGGTTTGTCATGTTCCGACCAAGTAAAATCATATGGACATGTTAAAAACATTTTTAAAAATATGACAGAGAAAAATTGCAAAAAGATCTATTAATGAAAAATAAAAATAAGGCAAATATCAGAGCTGACTTCGGCTCAGCGAAGTTTTAACTACAGAGTTGATAAATACCCTTGGGGACTATCAGTCCACCAGCTGAGGAATACGGGACTTTTGAATTGTGTCCACTCCTATTTTTTATCACAGATCTATTTTATACGTAAAATATCAATACATCAATACATTGAGAGGGGGTCACTAATTAATGAACACTGTTGAGCTTAGGGTGATTTATATTTAATCGATTTGTAGCGCTTGAAGTATTTTTTTTTTTTTTTGTCAATTAAAATTTAGTTAAAAAATTTTCATATTGGAAAAATTAAAAATGCACTTCAATTTCATAAATAGTGTGTTTACATGTGGTATCTGTTTATTTCAATTTATTCTATTTATTTCGTTTCCGCCTTCAATTACACGAGAGTTCCCATCTCGAAAGTCCCGTATTGATATATTGTTCTTCTTAATGTTTTTCGCTACACAACTTAGTTGTATACAAAAATTTAATATTCATTCACAAGACAGAAATATTAAAACTTGGCACAAATGTTTTATAAAGACATTATTACGTTTCTGTATAATTGTGAAAATTTTAAGACCTACAGTAGATAACAGTATATTTCACAGACAATGCATTTATATATTGATGACAACAAAGATGCCAATTTAATGGTACTTTCTGCACGATCTGGAATATGGGATCAAGTATACCTTATTTTGGATGAAAAATCATATCTAATTAATTATATACCAAGAGGTAGAACATGGGCTGTTCTTCATCAAGCAGTGTATTGGAAAAGTCCCGAAAATGTAAAAAGGTTATTAGATTACAGCACCTGCAATTCCTTGGTAAGAACAAGAAAACCTTTTAAGTCAAATGGCGTACAACAAGGTAGTACTGCTGCTGACATACAACCAGGTAGCACTGCTGAGGATATTGCAAAAGTTTTCAAACTTCCGGTAATCGAAAATCTGATACGTGAACACACACTCGCACACAGGCGTAAGCGATTGTATACCGATATTCCATACCTTATCTCAAGAAAAGATGGAGAAAAAATTCGAGACATCGGGTTTCCTAGGTTTCTTCTGGAAATCGTTATGTACAAAGAATCCCTAAACGATAGCAGAACTGACGTAAAACACATTTAACTGATCTAATGCAGAGGATATTTGACAACAAAGAATATACTTGGAGCACAATAAAGGACAAACTTCACCAAGCCTTGTATATGCGTTGTAAAGCAACTACCGAAACGTTGAAATCTGCTTCTACGGAAGATGACTTCTTTGAAGAGCTCATCTCAATATACACGGGAAATTTGGTTTACAATCAAATAAACGAGCCATTTGGAAGGGAATTCGAAAAAGATTATAAGCCATCATGGGCTGATCTAGGTCTAGGTATTTATGCATTATTGCTTGATCTAGTTCTCAGCTTCTGGGATAAGGCTGTTCTAGTCAGTTGTACTACTTACAGAGGGGTATCTAGCCATGTGACTGACAAATATAAGGTCAATGATGTGATAATATTCACAACCTTTGTATGCAGCAGCAAATCGATAGATGTGGCAGAGGGTTTTCGTAAGAACGGAACTCTATTCACTATAAATAATGAAGTTGCTTCGAAGATGCAACCAAGAGATATTCAAAAATATTCACAATTTCCAGGAGAGGAGGAGTGCCTTTACCCTCTTGGTGCCGAATGCAGGATTAGGAAAGTCGACCTGGCAAGCCGAACGGTGCAGTTAGATCTTATTTGACAGACGAGATTCATATGATCAACTCTGCTTTGTACATATAAAAATTTTGCAATGTAATTGTTTTCACAAATCAATTTTCTAAAAATATTAAAAGTCTCATACTAGTAGCTCTCGTCAAAATGTGAGGTCAGGTTTCATTCAGTAAGACAACAACTCGATTGGAAAGTGATAATACTTTTAGTTCAGATAAACACTTTAAATTGTAGGTTCTCTACACCTTTAAATTTGCCATCGCAGTATATTAAAAAATGTTGGCGACAGAAAGGTACCTATGATGATAGACTAGATCAATGAACAATTACAATACAATTGGTATACAGTTGAGAGAGCCTTCCAAAATTATAAAGTTTACTGTGTTTATGCTTCCAATCAGCTTTTACAAATATTTTGGTTCATGGATTTCCAAATGTTCTGATTTTATCTGCACTGATGAGACATAAGTTGTCGAACGGCGCATATTATCAATAACCTCGGTACTTTATTATTTGAATGAGGAATTTTGTAATTTTGGTGAAGCTGAAGCCGGAAATCAACCAATTTTTCTATAATAAAACGAATTGGCATCTTTAAAATGAATGAAATTATTGTTGTAAATAATTCATATTTGAAAGAAATTATTTCAGATTGAAATCTCCATGTTGATTCCATCTTTTAATTAAAGTTGGTATAAATATTCTGCTTTGTGTTTGTTAATTAATTTATCACGAGTATGTAAGATGAACTTTTACGACAACAAAATGTTGATATTCGACCAACTAAAAGCTATGTTATATGATCACGAAAAAAATATCAGCGGTTACCACAAGGTGGGAACGATGAGAACGACTTTTTAATGTAGTGGGAACGGTATAACAAATCTTTTGAAAGATTTTACAACTCGTGGGAACGACTAAAATATTTTTTCGTCAACATAAAATGGCCAAACGTTCCCACGAGTTGTAAAATCTTTCATAAATTTACATTTACGTATAGTGGTACATTTGATTTTATTTTATTTTTATATTTTACATACTTTAGTTTAACTGCTGTTAACATATTTTTGTCGTATTTTTATGACTTCTAAGATTGTGATATATGGTTATATCCAAATTGGGATATTTGTCCAGTTATTTGTTAATTACATTTTGGGGGTTTAATGCTGCATCATGATACAAAGGAATAATAAATCTATAGAGTTAGACCTTTCAGGGGATATACTTCTGTTGTAAAAGGGATGGTGCAAATTTCATGATAAAAAAAGAATAATCAAGTAAGTGAGAACCGAATCGTCAGTCAAAGGAAAAAAACTTTGATTTACCGATAACTTTAGCTTTAAGGAGCTAGCAACCGTCCTATGCTGCTTCTCTTGAAGAAATCTCTATCTACAGTAATAAAACAAACTGTCATAGTTTAATAAAGAAAGCTTTTTTGGTTATTAAATAAATGAAGTATGGAGGAAAAGTCATACGAACATGCTTTTTGATTTCTTCTTGAGTTTCCTCCCTTTGTCCATGTCTTAAATGAATGTACAAAAAAACGGTGTTACAATCGTGATTGAAACCTCAATACCATTACATATTTTTCAAATTTAATAAACACATTATTGCACAGACTTTCTGTTTTTCTTGCCTTGATAATTTACCATGTTAATAGTTGTGATAATCTTGAATTTTGACAAAATTAAACGTATATTTTATATTCTTGAAATTTCTCTGTTGGTGAAATGCAGCATCTTTAAGAAGATGACGAGATGTCATTTGATGACTAAAATCACAAAGTTTCTCGTGTTTAATGTTTCATTACGCGTCATTAAAATGTAAAAAAAAATATGCTTCATAAAAACTACTTAAATATCCATATTGGGATAGAATAGCCAACTTGGGATATAATGTCCCAATTAGGGTTTCCCCAAACCCATTTAAGTGTATTTTGAAGGAAAAATGTAGACTGTTCTGAGAGAAACAAACTATTTACAAAGAGGAACAACCCGAATTCAAATTATGCCAAGCTTGACATTTTACCTTTTTTGCCATTATAATCTAAGGGTTTATGATATCTTCGAAATGATATTATTGATAAATGCTAAAAAAACTTACAATTATTTTAGCAGAACAATTTAAATCGAAATTGTCAACATCTCAATATATACATGTAATATATCTATAACATGATAAGAACCCTTTTTAATACAGGTAAAAAAATGGGATATTTGGAAAATAATGACAAAGACAAAACTTTGTTAATTTTAACACATAAGAAATTTGGTAAAGATCAGCTAACAGAGGAGGTTTCAATCACTGGAAAGCTTTGATTTACACATTTTCAATTTTATTTTGACGCAAATTGCCATGAGTAAGCTTAAAAGGGACAAATTTTAAGGAATCCCTGTCAAGTATATTTCACTGTCATATACAGAAAAAAATTGCTAAATACATGTATTTGTCTGTTTTTTTTCCTGTGAAAGATAATTCATTGGTCAGTTTTACAATGGCTTGGCAAGTCCACGCTTCAAAATTCCTAATTCAATGGCCGTAAATTTTCATTATTACATATCAATATTTATGTAGAGCATAGATGTAAACCGATTCAGATATTTTTGCAAAGTTTCACATCTTCCCATTCCATTTCACTTACATATGCACGCCAAGCAAGAGTTAAAGAATGACAAGTATGAAAATAATTGAAGTACCCCTGATTCTGCCGTATGGGTTAGCATAATCTCTTCCACGCATAGCAACCTCACACTGCCAATGAAAAGTCTGGTGTTGTCACGGTCGATGTTTATCAGTCGGTAAGAACCTCTGGATCTACTCAAAAATGTCTATTATAATTTCCCAAATGAAAAAAATTTAACAATCCGTCAGATCACGGTGACGATCGTTAAATATCTGTAGTGACAATTGCAAGAGTGGCTGGACACAATCTTACGCCAGATCCGTTGGCATGAATTGAAAGCTTATAACTAGAGGAGTCCAAAGAAAAAAATCATATTTAATCCGATGAAAAATAAAAATTTTTGGTAATCAGCATGTTTGCAAATTTAGCCCGTTTGGCCCTTCATAGCTCAGAAAGGGAACAAGCTATCAAAAAAAAATCTGAAGGTACAGTGCTTATTAATTATTCAAATGGAATCCATTGCAAAAAACTGCATCAAAAAGGACTAAAAATAAAAAATATAATCAGTGAAATTCGCTCCTTTAAGGCCCCCTTTATCTCATGAACGGTACATGCGATATGAAATCCGTTGTCATACTGCAGTTTGGAAATTTCCTAAGGAGCAAACTCAATGAAATCTCAGCAAAATCCGATAGATATTAAAGATTCTACAGCCACATATATGAAAACACCCAATTAAACCCTTTTGGCCCCTTTTTAAAAAAAACGGGTGGGCCACAATGACCAAACTAATCCAAGCCTTTTGTGCCAAGGATCATTTTGTTAAAATTTCATAAGGATTGATCTACTGGAAAGTTATTGACCAAAAACAAACGTGTGTACACACGACAACGACGACGACAGCACCATGCCATTATACGACCTCGAAAATGTTTGCGGTAGAATAAAAATCTTCTCTGAAACTGCTTTGAAAATTGTTACCAAACTCATTACCAGGGTGTACAGTTTCAAAGTTGTGTTTCATTAGTCCGAAGATCAATCAACATGGCATTTTAACGAAAAATAGAACAAAGAGGTAAATTGCTCGAAACCGTTAAATATTTTACAGGGTACAAATGATCAGGAAGGCTACATGTCCTGCCATTGTGGACAAAATCCGAAAACCCGTCTTGGAGTTATTGCCCTTTTTCCGTAAAAAAAATTCAAAATTTTATTATCTTTTAACAAAATTGGCCAAAGACTCTAATGGCCGGGTTGCGTTTTGGTGTTGTTGTTGTATATTCTATATAGCATAAATGTGTATGTGTGGGGTGCATAGAATATGCTTTTGAATTTCAATGATCTGGGTAAAAAACCAAAGAAGGTGTTGATTTCACAAAATATGTACTGTTGAAAATGTCAAAAGATCTAATTGGTTCCTAAATCTGGAAAAATAGGGGAAAAAGTCGAAATAATTCCATAAAGTCAGGTGCACATCTTCAATATATATATATATATATAAACAATCTGTGATGTTTCGAAGATCTGGATTGAAAGCTGTAGGAGGAGTTGATTTCACAAAGTAGGCACCCCCTGTTGAAAATGTTGATAAAGGATGACCAAGTTCCAAAGTCAGGAAAAGTAGGGAAAAAATTCCGAAATAATTCCATAAAGACAGGTGAACATCTTCAGTATATATAACAACATTCTGTGATTTTTTCAAAGATTTGGGTTAAAAACTGTAGGAGGGTTTGATTTCAAAAAATAGGTACCCTCTTTCTAAAACGTTGATTAAAAAAAATGACTAAGTTCCAAAGTTTCGAAAAATTGGAAAAATTTCCGAAATAATTCCATAAAGTCACGCGCACATCTTCAATACATATAAAAACATTCTCTGAAGTTTCAAAGATCTGGGTTGAAATTGCAAGGGGAGTTGATTTCACAAAATAGGTACCCTCTGTAGAAAACGTTCATAAAAATGACTAAGTTCCAAAGTCCGGAAAAATAGGAAAATTTTTTTGAAATAATTCCATAAAGTCAGGTGCACATTTTCAATATATATAAAAACATGCTGTGAAGTTTCAAAGATCTGGGTTGAAAACTGTAAGAGGAGTTGATTTCACAAAAAGGTACCCTCTGTTGAAAATGTCGATTGAAAATGGCAGTTCCAAAGTCCGGAAAAATAGGGAAAAAATTCCAAAATAATTCCATAAAGTTAGGTGCACATCTTCAATATATATATATAAAAACATGCTGTGAACTTTCAAAGATCTGAATTGAAAACTGTAGGAGGAGTTGAAATCACAAAATAGGTACTCATTTTCACCACCCGCCCGCCCGCCTGCCGGCTGCCCGCCCAACATTCACCATACTATTACCCGAATTTTCACTCCGTGCAACCCGGCCGAAAACTAAAACAGATAGAAGTCAACTTAAAATTGCAAAAATGTTAAGCATGTCAAGATCTAGCCACCTGAAAATTTTGAAGAAATACCAATATATGAGTTATTGCCGTTTAGTGATCATTTTTTTGTTACTTTTTTCATATGTCATATTTTTCAAAAAACGCTTTGAGATAGAGATCAAGTTTGAACAGCAAAAGTGTTCATTTTATTACGAACTACAATTTCTACATTTGTCTGACAGGTTTGCATCTTATCAAGATGGCCGCTGCCAGGAAACATAGTTTAATATAGGAACCTATAGGAAAATGTTGTAAATTATTAATTTTATAACTGTTTCATACATCAAGTTGATATGAACTAGGCATGGTGACATGATAGCCATCAAACAACTGTATGATTACCGATCATAAGTCCAAGATGGTTGTCACTGAAGATCTTGGTTTAACATTGGACCCTATGGGAAAATGTTGTGAATCGCTTATTCTTGAAACCGTTTGATAAATCAAGTCGATATTAACTAGGCATGGTAACATGGTGGTCATCTAGTAAATTGTATATTTTAATAGATTTTAACCTGGTGTCATATATTATTCACAACCTTTTCAACTTTTTTTTACTGTTTGATTCATTCACATTTTTTAATAGAATTAGTCGAACTTTTTTCAAAGTATTTACTCACTGGGTCTTAATTTCATTAAAAAATGCTATAGGTGGAATAAGCATTTCATACAATTTTATCAATTTCTGTTCAGATGTACAATTTGAAGGCTGCAGATCGGATTTTAATTTCAAGTAGCAGATCCTGCTGGGACCCCCCATTCCATCCAATTTTTAATTAATTTGTCTCAAATGCCTAGCTAGGAGCAATAATTTACAAGTATCAATATTATCATGATTATGATTTTTTTTCTTTTAATTGTTATAAGTAATGAAAATTACTGTATAACCTGATCCACAAACTTCCTTTGTTTTTTTATACTTTTTTAAAGTCTGTGTTGTTTAAAACAAATTTTGAAACATTTAAGGGGGTGGGTAAGAGGGGGCATGGTCCCGGAATCCCGAGTTAATAACTTTCAAATCCCGTATTCCCGAGAAAATAAAATTTTCAATCCCGATTCCCGGAAAAATGATCTCGTTAAGCGTTAATCCCGAATTCCCGCTGAATAAAATGGCTGATCCCGGCGTCCCGTAAAAGGTCCTTCCGCCCCTAATTAAAACACTAATAATTTTGTGATACCTGAATGTACAATTATAGTAATATTATATAATTGCCAATGTGTCAATATTACTATAGATTGTTATTTATACCAATAAAACATTACAAAAAAATATATAAAAGTACGTCGGAATAATGAGCTGTCGGCTTAATAACTGTCGGAATAATAATTGTCGGACCAATGGGTTGTCGGAATAATGGGTTGTCGGACTAATGAGCGGTCGGACCAATGGACTGTCGGAATAAAAACTGTCGGACCAATGGGCTGTTGGACCAATAACTGTCGGACCAATGATGTGGCATTTTTTAGACTTGGAGTTGGAGCAAGTATCTAACATTATGTGACTAAATTAAAGTAATACATTAACTATTATAAAGCAATGAATAAATGTAGAAGAAAGGTTCAGTGTAATTGGCAATACCCGAAATGTTACCCCTACCTCATATAAAAACTGCAAAAGGTTTTTTTGCAGTTTTTGTAATAAATGAACAAAAGATTTCATGCTTTTGTTTTATATGTAGAAAAAAGTGAGATATGTCATAACATTTAGCGTCTAAAGAATAATTTTTTTTTAATGATTTTTAATGAACAAGTTTTAGTTATATCAATCAAACACTGAGTTTTAATCCGAAAATTTGCAAATTAATTGTTCTAAGCTATGCATTAGCCATATAAAAATACTATATAAATGTACACGAAGCAACAAGGAGATTTTAGAAATTTAAATTAACATCCCAAGCCCACAAAATTGTAGGCAAAATGTCATTTTTCAGGGATCATATTATAATTTAAATAAAGAAACATCTTAGTATTAAGTCATATGTTACAAATTTATTTCAGCTGTCTTATTTTAATAACAAACATTCATCTACATGATTTTCCAATCAAAGGACAAATAAAAAATGGTAGGTTTTCCAATTTTCTATTACAAACTAATTATACTTTTATCAAAATTCTTAACTGGTAATATTAAAATCATACAGATGGCTATGCGCAAGACATCTGAAACTGAATTGTATAACTCAATTTTTTAGACAGCTTCTGCTGTTTTTAAGGGAAAATAATCCGCCTATGCCATTCCTTTTTTTCAGATTTTGTCAGTCTGTACCGTTCACACGTTAAAAATACGAACCCACTGCCATTTTGTTTTCATTCAACAGAAACCAGCAAAGGTTACAGTTGATATTTTCTGTCTGGATTGCAATAGGATCTAAAACAATTAAATTATCCATTTAAAATTGAATTCTTGGACAGGGCAACGTATCCTTGAATCGATATATACACTTCTTAGTACTTTGACATCCAATAAAAGTACCCCTTCTTATAATTCACAATTTTGGCTCTTCTATTTAGATCCTTTTGGTCATTTGTTTCCAATCAGCTTTAAAAAATTTTCGGTTCAAGGACTTCCAAATGTTTTGGTGTTATTTGCACTGATGCGACATAAGTTGTCAAAAAACGTGTATGCAGAAAATAAATTAACAGTTACTTTGGTATTTATTATTCATAACAGATTTAATTTATTAGTCTTGTTGTGATCTGTCTAGAATACTGAATATGCAAACTAGACCATTAAATTGTACTTACAGGTAATAAAAGAAATTACTTAAGTCTCCCCATGAGTGAAAGTACATCGCCTTTGTAGAGGGAGTTGAATTTAAAGGACTGGGCTAAATGGTTTTGTTTTCTTTACGTAAGCCATAGATTATCACTATCGCGGAAATTGTCGAGTACCTTCGATTGATTGACGGAAATGGCCGAGTACCTTCGATTGTTTAAGTGTAGCGGAAATGGCCGAGTAGCTACTATTAAACAATTACTAACATTGTTGCCAAGAGGAATATTTTGGCAATATTTGGTACTTTGAATTAAACAATGTTCAAACAAAGGTAAATTTTAAGTTTTATTCAGTCTTAATTCTAAATGTTCCAACACGGATCTGTATATCGTTACTGATTTGGTCATGTATTATTTTGACAAGAACGTAATTGGAAATTTAATCAATGATAAGAAAAAAATCATTTGTCTTTAAAAAAATAATTAAATCTAAAGATGCTATTTTTTTCCAAAAGTAAAATAAAATAATTAGTATTTACATTCTATTTTAGCTTTCTATATAGTTAAATGGATCAACATTGGGAGATCAACATTGAGAAATTAAGTTGGTAAATGTAAGTATTATGTCAAAACGAATTTCAATATCGGATGTAAACTCTTCAGTTTGACTTTATTTCTCAAAATAGATCGTAAATTTCATATTTATTGTGATGGTACTTCGGTATAATTTCGTGATAACAGTAATAACCTACCATTTCAATTACTGCTAGTACTTGCTGTAGTTTCAACTCGAACAATTTGTTAAATTTCAAGTCAGACAAAGATTCAAAATTATTGTCAAAAACAATACTATTTTACGAAACTTCAAACACCTCAATAGAACTTTGAATGATGCATAATATTGTTTTCAATTTAAAGATTAATTTAAAAAACACACTGACGAATCAAGGAGAAGAATTTTTGCAGATTGAAATCCCTTTTTATTACAAAGTACAAATAATAGCTTGCAACTCCATGGTGTCCTCTGTTACTTTTTGGGGGCCGAAGTTGCTATTTGTATACTCTTGAATTTATTATTTTTAACTGTTTATTGTTTTTATGATTATTAAAAAACATATAATTGCCTACATGAACCATTGACAAGGAATGTATATTTGAAAAAGAAAAGAAAACTTTTACAATTATAATTCAAAATTCATCTACCAAAACGTTATTGCAATACTTTAAAAATCACTGATAAGAAAGGTCAGTGATCATGCTATTTACATTTCAAAAACGTTTTATTAATCTAAAGGAAAGGTCAGTGATCATATTATAAACTTTGGTTCGCTTTTCAAACGATTCACTGCCATTGTATATAGTTGACGTGTAACATCGTATTTCTCTTAGGCAAATGATTTATGTCGATAAATTGTAAAAACAATAAAGACGTTTATGAACAAATGGAAAGTTATAAAATGAGACAAAATCCGTTGATATAAACGGTAACTCAAAACAAATGGAACAGATCTTTTGTTGTTCTTCATCTTGAAGTTCACTCGAGCAGGTTGTGGAAAACCCCAATTGGGGTACTATACCACAATTGAGGTATAATATCCCTATTAGAGTATATGGTTTTACCCCAATTGGGGTATCTGATCAGTTTTACATAGATTTTTTTTTCTCAATTCAATGGCGCGGAAGGAAACATTATACATGAAAAACTTCGTGATTGCTGTCATCAAATGACACATCAACATCTACTTGATGATGCTGCACTTTACCAACAGGGGAATTTTAATGACGTAAAATCATATATTTGATTCTGTCAAAATCAAAGATCATCGCAATTGTAACTGGGTATGATATCAAGGCAGGAGAAACGGGGAGTGTGTCAAAACATAAACTGAAGTTTAGTTTGTAAAAATAAGCAAAAATATTGAAGTTTTCAACACTTGTTACAAACTACATTCAGAGTATTTTTAAGACATGGACAAAGAGAGAAAACTCTGAAAGAAATAAAATGACATGTTTATTTGAATATTTCTCCCTTTTTAATTTCTTTGATAATCAAAAAATATTTTCCTACATCTATCACAGTTTGCTTTATTCGAATGTAGAAATAGTTTTCTTTGAGATAAGCAGCATAGAACGATTGTTAGCTCCTCAAATCTTATGTTATCTCTTAATCAGAGTCACTGATTCGTAAAATCATAAATCGATCTGCAGAAAATTTTACATTACCCTTTTTATTTGACAACAGAAGTATTATAGATTTATAATTATTATGTATGATGATGCGCCATTCAACCCCTAAAATATAATTAACAAATAACTGGTAATATACCCCAATTTGGGGTATAACCATATACCCCAAATGGGATATTATACCTCAATTGGGGTATAGTACCCCAATTGGGGTTTTCCCCAACCTGTTGAGGCCTTTGGTATTAAGAAACATGCATACATATGGAAAATTCAAGACGGGCCCAGAACCCGCTTTGATAGCTGTCATACAACGTTACATCCATGTGTCTTTTGGTCATGGATGCAGAATAGTACAGCAGCAAATTATTGGTGAATAAAAGGATATGGAGTAAATGCAAATGAGACAAAGTCTCTACAAATACATGGTAAAAAACAACCAAAGGAACAACGCTTTTATTGTTGTTCTTCATCTTCAAGTACTCTTTCAAAAAAGGAGTAGGTGCGGTAAGGGCCTTATTTGGCCTCAAAAATAAGATTGCTTAAAATTGCTTATTTTTTGTTGAAATGTTCTATGGATATGTGTCAACAGTAAACAGGAAGAATACTCAAGTTTTGATGATCGATCACAAAGTTTTTCAGTATAGAAAATGGGACAAATTGCATATTTTGTCGAAAAGTGACAAATTTGACCAATTTTGACTACTTTTTCTTAAGGGGAATCATAGAGCGCATGCAAGAACCATAAAAAATATTCATATGGGAGGTCTAACATATTTGTACTAACCAGCTGGTAAATTATCTAATTGGTTCTTGAATGTGCAATATATTTCTGATTAGGAAACCGTTCGAAAATATGCCAAATTTCTTGTTTTTCAATGAAAACATTCAAAAGTAGCCGTAAAGATGACGTCAGAACTGTACCTAATGTGACGTCGTGGGTTCTAAATTTTATATTTTTTTCTTTGGTGGGATCTGAACTTTAAAACTAACATAAATTAAAATATTTAGGTGCAACTTAAAAAATCACCGAAATTTAGGGCCAAAACACCCCCTTATCGCACCTTGTCCTTTATTTATATTCTTAATTAACAATATAATATTTATTTGGTAACTTGTTCTTTTCCACCTTTATACATTTTTCGAATTATAGTCGTCTGAATGTTTTGATTTTACCTGCATTAAACAGACATATAATGTCAAAATGGCCATCTGCAGAAACTAGCTGATTTGACATGTTCAACACGGCTGGTGTGTTATAGCATACAGGAGATGCTTACTCTACTGGTGTACCTGATCACATCCATGGTTTTTATATGAGTCGATGTTATTAATCTGTATGACATTGTGTGTTTCCTTTTTTTCTTCCCTTTTTTGTCTTTGTATTTTGTGTTTTCGATGTAAGCATTGTCTTTGGATTGTTTCTGTTTTAGACTGACGGTTGATTCTTAAATACTTTCATATTTTCAGCTTGATCCAGACGAATTCACTAATCGAGGGACAGAATCAGATATTTGCCAGAAAGACATTTATTTTGTTATACAGGAGAAGTCTAGATGCAAATGAAATTGCGAGGACCTGTAAGCGAAAATCTATAGTAAATATAACAACGGCAACTGGTTCTGTGTTAACACCAAACACCAAACATGGTACATTCTTGATTACACTAACACACTCTAAGCTTGATTACACCTGGCCAATATCCGGATACAATTTGGTGAATTTTTCTATTTTGACTGACTGGTTTGAAATTACGATTTTGTTCCCAATTAACATGCTTAATATATCTAAAAATTCTTATCTTATAGCATGCAGTTTTGCTTTTTGGAATTTGTAAATTTTCTATTGCAACTGAGTACAAATCTTTGGCATTTTGTATAGTAACCTTCCGCCGTAGAATCGCGTAATCGGAATGACTTTTCAGTAAACCTCCCGCAGCATCCTGGGGACCCTTAATCAGTTCAGAATACCACAAATCGGAACTCAAGCTTAAATCTCCTATACAGTTTCTACTTTTATACTGGCTTCTGCAACCATAGGTAAACTCGTGCATAACTGTAATGTCCGCTGATATAGACTTAAGATATTCCGATAAAACATTTTGACAGTATTGCGTAAAGTATCGATCATGTTGCAAATCAGGACTGAGTACAAAAAAAATTGTTTGGCGATAATAACAGGTGCCTCAGGTGTACTTTCCTCCCCATCTAGTTTCAAAATAGCGTGCTTGTGTAATATTGTTACATGAATAGTAATTTCAGTTTTTTTGAAAATATGACGATTGGATTGCGGTACTTTCTGCACACCTGTAGTTTTCTGAAAAGTCGTGCAAACATACAGCATGACCATAAGGAAGGCTTTCAACTAAGTTCTTTTACTGAATGTTCTGCAAATTAGCTCTAGTTTGTTGAGCTGGAAATGCTTCTAATAATTTGAGGAGGAATTCAAAAAAGTTCACCAGGTTTGGAATATTGCTTCATAAATGGAATTTTGTTTATTATTTCCCCCCTTTTCCATTAATTTTGATATATTCATACTTTTCCCAACTTATGCTATTGGCTTTTTCAGAATGATATAAAACGAAGTCTATTTGGTTTAGAAAAAGTCTATTTTGTTTGAGAATGAGTTTTTCCTCGATTTTCATCGAAGAAAATTTACTAAAATCTCAGCGGACTAAATTTTTAGCAACTGAAATCCAGGAAAAGCTCATTCTGAAACATAATAGACTTTTTCTAAACCAAATAGACTCCGTTACAGTACTAATGGTTCTTATAAAATCATTCTAAATGTATTTTGTGGTTGCTTTTGTGTAATTGATAGTGACAGGTTGCATAATTTTGCTGGTGGACTGTTAGTCCCCGAGGGTATTCACCCGAAAGCCGATTATTTTTGAAACCTTACAATATCCAAAATTTTGTAAATTTTATTGAAAACTAAGGAGTATCTTCCTCGTGCAAAGCTCTGTCCTTAGCTGATTTTGTCTTTACATTTAGATCACTTTGGTAATTTGTTCTCTATCAGTTTTTAAACATCTTTGAATTGATGGTCTTCCAAAAATTTGGATTTTATCTGCACTGATGAGACATAAGTTGTCGAAATGCGCATATGCAGAAAGTAAATTTACAGTAACTTCGGTATTTAGTTATTTGACCTTTGCACAGTGTTTTTAGGTTTTTTAAAACAAATATTTGTCAAAATAATGTTAGAAAATAAAAAAGGGGAGGCCCTGACTCAGTTAAATTTAAATGGCTGAACTTCAAACGTTTATAACTTCTTTATTTCGCAACGGATTGTGGTCAAATTGGACTCGTTGGAAAGCCCGTTCAATTTTCTTTTATTTTTGGTACAAATCTTGCGTTTATGTTACTGGGTATGAGCACTACTGTACGCTCCGTGCTCAGACCAAATGGTCCATAGTTTGCCCGTATTTGAGTTCTTAAAGTTTATTTGATTTCTGCTGATCTTTTTTTTTCTGGGGGGGGGAGTTGTTTTTTTTATTTTTTTTTGCCTTGTTGTCAATTGTTTATTCGTGTAGGAGAAAGGAAGCGTTGGAATATATATAGAAAATGCAACTTCTAATCACAAAATTGTACTCATTTTGAAATATAGGGACTCTTCGAAGCGCTCAGACCCGCTGGTGCAAGGCGCAAGATTTGTGCACAAAATAAAAGATAATTTAATGCGCTTTCCAATGAGCCCAATTTTACGAAGATCTGTTGAGAAATAAAAAAGTTATAAACGTTTGAAGTTTGGTAATATTATTTGGTGAAGTTGATTTTGTAATTAACGGGGTCTATTTGGTTTAGAAAAAGTCTATTTTGTTTCAGAATGAGTTTTTTCTCGATTTTCATCGTAGGAAATTTACTAAAATCTCAGTGGACTAAATTTTTAGCAACTGAAATCCAGGAAAAGCTCATTCTGAAACAAAATAGACTTTTTCTAAACCAAATAGACTCCGTTCTAATTTTTTATCTAAAAATATAATTTCGATACTCCGTATTTTGAACGTACGATTCAAACAATCAAATTTCGGTTTTAATTCATTTGCCATTTCAGTTAAATGATCAAATACGGGAAATTTTTCTTTGTCATATTCCTGTTTAGTTTTTAATATTGATTTTCGAAATTCCTTACATTTCTTAAAAACAAGCTTAGTTTCGACATGTTGTCGGGAGCAATAGGTGTTTCTGACTTTCGGCCGCACTGGTATATCAAAAAACGATTGTAGCTCTCGAAGAGTCTTTGACAAATACTAATATTAGGAAATTTATCTTTAAAATTTAAGTATACTTCCGTTCGACTTTTCCTAGTATATGGATTGCATGTGACACATATTCCTTAGGGCCACTTCTCATTCATTTAATATCCGTTTTGTTACCTGATGGTCTTGGAATTTCCGGCGAGATCCAAAATTCATATGCAAGCTTTTTTATTTCGTCCGATGTTGCATCACTTCGCGTTCGTCTTTTGGTGAAATGAAAACAAGAACGTTCAGAATTCAACACCCGTGTTTTACTTCGTTTACCGCCTGATAACCGCCTTGGCTGGATTCCTAATTTGTTTGCCTCTTTACTTTTCTGTGCACTTTTACTGATATTCTTACCACTCACAGAGGCAGAAATTATGTTCACCGCGATGCGATAAATGAATAAGACCAACGGCTGTAGAATACCGATTGAACAAAAGAGTGGTATTTACAAAATTGAAGTCCAAGGTTATTGCAAAATCGAGAACATGGAAAAACAATGACGTTAGACAGCAACAGATATAAAACACATGATTTTGATGTCGCTCTCAGTTACACTGGAGTTCACATTGTGAGTGTCTTTGTTTTTAATATAGTAATTTCTGTTTCTGTGCTTTGTATCTGTCTACCGTCATTGTTTTTTTTAGCTCACCTGGTCTAAAAGGCCCTGTGAGCTTTTACAATCGCTATGCGTCCGTCGTCTGTCGTCCGTCTGTCCGTCCGTCTGTCAACAATTTCAAAAATCTTCTCCTCAGAAACCACTGGGCCAAATGTAACCAAACTTGGTCTGAATCATCACCAGAGTATTGCTTCTCAAAATTGCGTTCGATTAGGCGGTAGGTCAAACAACATGGCCGCCGTTGCTTCAAATAAAACATAGAGGTAAATTGCAGTTTTTGGCTAATAACTCCAAAAACCGTTACAGCTATCAAAAGTCTGACATGGTAAAAATGTTCAGCATATCAAGATCTACCTACCTTGAAATTTTAACGAAAATCCCAAAACCCTTGTAGGAGTTATTGCACTTTTTTCGTGGAATTTTTAAAATTTTCATATTTTTCGTCTTTTATTTCCCAAACTATAGCAGATGAAGGTAAAGTGTATATTGATAAAAATGTTTGCCATGCTGTGTGGATTTCAAAACTGGTGTTTAAAATTAGTTGTTGACCGCCATTTTCAAAATGGCCGCTGAAAAAAGGCGGGAAAATTCAACATCATTCGATTTCAATGAAATTTGGTTTCCAAATAGATATTGATGTAGCGACTTCAAAACCCGCGTTGAAAAGTGTTCGTTGACTGCCATTTTCAAAATGGCTGCCAAAAAAGGCTGGAAAAATCAACATTGTCCGATTTCAATGAAATTTGGTATCCAATGGGAATTGATTTCACTACATCAAAACCGGTGTTGAAAATAATTCGTTGACCACCATTTTCAAAATGGCCACCAAAAAAGGCGGCAATATTCAACATTGTCCGATTTCAATGAAATTTGGTTTCCAAATAGGTATTGATGTCACAACTTCCAAATTGATCTTGAAAAAAATGTTTGCTAATGGCCATTTGCCAAAAAAAAAGCGGGAAAATTCAGCATTGTCAATGAAATTTGTTTTCCAAATAGTTATTGATGTTGCGACTTCAAAACCGATGTTGAAGGTGGTTCTTAGCAAGAATGTTATTTTTTGTCAAAAAAGCCCAACAAAGAAATACAGGAAAACATTATCAGACTATAAATACAGTTCAAGATGTGTGATTTTTGACGAGCTGAAGATCAACTGTATAACTTACAATGTTAGCTTCATTGTGGCAATTGAAAGCCAGGTAAGCGATAAGGCTCCTGGGAGCATCTGGTTTTTTTTGTTTTTTTTTTTGTGTTTTTTTTTTGTATGTCTAACGTCATTGTTTTTCTGTGATCTCGCTTTGGCCGTGACTTTGGAGTTCGATTTTTGTAAATTTCACTCTTTTGTTCCTCCGGTATTCTAATGCCGTTGTTAGAAATCCAAGACACGCTCAGTGTGTACTTCCATGAAACTGAAACTAGCATCAAGTGCCCCGGAAGGGGTAAAAATATCCTGCTATGTTGCCAGCACCCATCACACTGTTTGTGATCGTGTCAATCTAGGAAAATGTGAATAAAGCTGAAAATGTCCGCTTTCATTTTGAACAATTACACGTCATTTCTTTCAATGATGTTATTCTGACACCCATAGAATTGCTTGAGTGTTGAAATTTACATAAGCTGAACAAAGTCCCGACTTGGCAGCTTTTTGGACAGTGTTTTTGCTCTGTTCAAAAAATCACTGTACAAACTACATGCTCGACAGTAACGAGTAAACTTTGAAAAAACTTTCCCCAGGATGGAGATGTAGATAAATTACTGCTCGGAAAGGGAACGATTAATCATCACGCTTGTCATATAGCTTAGATTTCAAACGTCTATATTCACCAATATAAAACAAAAGATCTAGGTACTAGCCTGAAGTAGGTGAATCAGTTAATGCTTTGCTTTCAAGCCCATCTGATGTAAGTATTTATTAAATTTTGTATTATTTAGTGAAAGTATATCGCCTTTGTAGTGGGAGGTGAATTTAAAGGAATGGGCTAAATGTTTTTGTTTTCTTTGTGCAAGCCCTAGAAAATTAGAAATTAAACAACTGTAACAAACCTAACATTTTCCGAATATAACAACTATCGCGGAAATTGTCGAGTGCTCAATTGATTAACGAAAATGGCCGAGTACTATTTATTGTTTAAGTATAGCGGAAATGGTCGAGTAACTACGATTAAACAGTTACTACAAAAATGTTACAGCGGCGCCATGAGGAATATTTTTGCCTATATTTAGTACCTAGAATTTAAAATGTTGAAGCAAGGGTAAATTTTAAGGTTTTATTTAATCTTAATTTTTAAATGTTCCAACACGGATCTATATAACGTTACTGATTTGGACATGTATTATTTTGACAAGAACGCAATTGGAAATTTAATCAGTGATAAGAAAAAATTATTTGTCTTTAAAAACAATAATTAAATTTAAAATGCTAATTTTTTTTCAAGAGTAAAATAAATTAATTACTAATTACATCTTATTTTAGCTTTTTATGTGGTTAAATGGATCAACATTGACAGATCAACATTGAGAGTCTAAGTTAGAAAATGTATGTACAGTGTAATATGTGAAAACTTATTTCAATATCGCTAGTATACTCTTCAATTTGACTTTATTTCTCTAAATAGATTGTAAATTTCATATTTATTGTTACAGTTCTTCCGTATAATTTTGTGATAAGAGTAATATCCTACCATTTCAATTACTGCTAGTACTTTCTGTAGTTTCAACTCGAACAATTTGTTAAATTTGTTTATTTGAGAGACGCTTTCAAGTCGGACAAAGATTCAAAATTATTGTCAAAAACAATACTATTTTACAAAACTTCAAACATCTCAATAGAACATTGAATGATGAATAATATTGTTTTAAATTTTAAGATTAATTTTAAAAAATACACTGACGAATCAAGGAGATGAATGTTTGCAGATTGAAATCCCTTTTTATTACAAAGTGCAAATAATAGCTTGAAACTCCGTGGTATCCTCTGTTACAGTTGCTATTTGTATACTCTTGAATTTATTATTATGAAATGTTTATTGTTTTTATGATAATTAAAAAACATATAATCGCCTACGTGAACCATTGACAAGGTATGTATATTTGAAAAACAAAAGAAAACTTTTACAATAATGATTCAAAATTGATCTACCAAAACGTTATTGCAATACTTTAAAATCACTGATAAGAAAGGTCAGTGATCATATTGTTTATATTTCAATATAAAGCTACCAAAACGTTTTACCAAAACTTTCAAATCGCTGAAAGGAAAGGTCAGTGATCATATCATTTCTTCAGTTTTTATAAACTTTGGTTCATTTTTCAAAAGATTTACTATATATATATATATATAGTTGACGTGCAATATCGTATTTCTCTTAGGCTAATGATTTATGTCGATAATTTGTAAAAAACAATTTAACACGTTTATGAACAAATGGAAAGTTATACAATTAATTTAAATTAGACAAAATCCGTTGATATAAACGGTAACTTAAAGCAAATGGAACAACACTTTTGTTGTTCTTCATCTTGAAGTTCACTTGGGGCTTTTGGTATTGAGAAACATACATACATATGGAAAGTTATAGACGGGCCCTAGAACTCGCTTTGATAGCTGTCGTACAACGTTACATCCATGTAGTATAGTACATAGTATAGAAGAGAAGCAAAATATTGGGCAAAGTACTCTTACAAAAAATTAATATATATTTTTAATTAACAATATAATATTTATTTGGTTCTTTGTTCTTTTCCACCTTTATACATTTTTCGAAAAATAGTCGTCTGAATGGTTTGATTTTACCTGCATTAAACAGACATAGAATGTCGAAATGGCCATTTGCTGAAACTAGCTGATTTGAAATGTTCAACACGGATGGTGTCTTATATGATGCAGGATACAGGAGATGCTTACTCTACCGGTGTACCTGATCACATCCATGGTTTTTATATGGGTCGATGTTGTTAATCTGTATGCGTGTTTCCTTTTTTCTTCCCTTGGTTGTCTTTGTATTTTGTGTTTTCGATGTAAGCATTGTCTTTGGATTGTTTCTGTTTTAGACTGACGGTTTGATTCTTATATACTTTCATATTTTCAGCTGGATCAAGACGAATTCACTAATCGAGGGACATAATCAGATATTTGCCAGAAAGACATTTATTTTGGTATACAGGAGAAGCCTAGATGCAAATGAAATTGCGAGGACCTGTAAGCGAAAATCTATAGCAAATATAAAAACTAAGGCCGTGTTTACACCAAACACAAAACATTGTACATTCTAAGCTTGATTACACTAACACATTCCAAGCTTGATAACATTTAGCTTATGTATCATATATCACATTTAAAACTATTCTTTAGTAAACAAAACTTTATGTAAACATTATGCAATATCGTTGTACAGAATGGAATTACGCTTATGATTTTAACATATGTTGGTCATTTAACACGAAAACTTTCCATAGATATTTACAAGTAATAGTCTTCAGATTATGTTTCCTCAAATAATTCAACAGAATAACAGAAGCATGCCTTGTAAGTACAAAAGTACCCAAGTAAATGTTGTTATGCTGTACACTTGACTCATGGAATAACCTCTAATTAGCAGCATTAGAAGTAGTAGGGAAATGACAATTTTGCCGCACCTACCCTTTCCAAGGGGAAATCCTGCATTGGACCCCCAACCCCGACGGTCAAATGCAAGTGGACGGCATTCCTATTGAGCATAGAATAACTACAAGAAATATGACTTTCGTACACAATGTGTCTTTGAAATCTCCCAAGATGGGGGTGACGACTTCATCATCGAAGATGCCTCTCGGGAGAGGATGCAGGACTAGAATCAGGAAGCCCTCAAATTGAAGGACTTGCCCACAGGGGTGATCTATAAGATGTTGGAGGTGGTAAAAGTGGAAGGAAAATTTGGCAAAAGCAAAATTCTCACTCTAAAAAATCGATCAGGGGAGACCACCAGGGTATGGGTCTACTCCACGCGCAACAAAGAAAAGGGTCCCTTATAAGGAACTTTTGTTCGGAGCACCGGATTCAAGCTTAGCAAGAAATCTAATCAGCGGTATCTCTCATACGATCTGATGAGGAGGTAAAAAAAAATCCAGAGAGCTAGGGGTGAGAACGCAAAATTTCCCAATCCAAAACAGATTGGGATTGTTTTACCTGGAAGGTTCGGGAATGAGCGGGAAGCGAGGTGCGATTAGAAGAACCCTCCCTACGGCGCCTGCGCATTCAATTCTTCACTAGTTGGGACAGAAGGTTGACGAAGCTGATCCTTCTCATCGTTATAATTTTCAAGCGGACTGTACGAACACCATCTTCACCTACCAGCTGGGACCCTTAGGTTTTGGCTAATCGAACGGTATCTCTATGATACCTTTTCTTCATGGCGACTTAGCTCGAGATAAAGTACAGGACCATTCTTCCCGTAGCTAATAGGCAGGTGAGGGAACCCAGGGGAATGAATGCCACAGCACCCACACCGGTCAGAGCAGACCACATCGTACCTCTGGTAAGCAATAGATTGCACACGGAGAATCCACCCAGGGCAATGGAGACGACCTTATCCAGTCGGTTATAGATCTTCAACGCATGCTCATATCTCTAGATTTCTGCGATGAGCTCCTCTTCCATGCATGCGATATGAGTGGCATCTACTTCGTCCATTTATTTATATGAGCATGCCTAGCAGGGGGATAGTGTTGAAGGGGCTTTTGGGGCCAAGGATCAATCCACTACCATCGTAGAGCCGACTTCCACTCCTCAAGTACAATCCATCACCGTAAGTATTGGTCAAAGTACCTTGGCTGAGATGCAGACCACCCGTTGGATTTCACGCAGCATAGATTTCCACCCTTCTTGAAATATACTCCGGATCCCATGTCTTATTGGATGGCTGCACTACCCAAACCGCTCAAGGCACCCACACCCAAAGCAAGCAGTACGGTTTTGGCTAGCATAGGTAGCGCAGCAGAGGCAAGATCTGCAAGCATAGGATGAAATCCACCTTCCTCCACATTATACCTCAGGTGCTTCGGGATCATCTCCAAGAAAATGCCACCCTTACCACTCTGCAAAACCTTGGTGATGCGTTGAATCTGCCGTTGAGGGGGGAACATCTTATGCCCATCAGATAGGTTGGTATGTAGCAATAGGACGCTAACGGGGCAACCATTCTTTGCCATACGCTGGATCTTCTCTGCCTGACCATTCGTCAAGTTCTCCATTTGTTTACACCTCACGCAAATGGAAACGGATGGTGAGATGCTCCCCTCGCAGATTGATAGGCGACCGTCTTGATCGATCAGGTAGGTTTACATGTGTTTGATGGTCTTCAGGGTCACGGGTAAATATATATATATATGTAAGTGGATCAGATTCTTAGGGGTCTGAATGATCTTCATGCTCGGATCGACCCCGGGAAAGAAACTATAGATGGTGGACTGCTGGGTGACATTGACGTAACTGCCGTGGATTATATCACTATTCAAAAGGATGCTATTGATGCTGATGACGTTAAAGATATGCTCATCTTCCACGTATCAGTTCGTGCTCCGGTCGTATATATACGTTCGGAGATCGAATCAAAGCACTGTATTCAGGCTATTGGGCATATTGAAATCCAATTTTTACCTTCTGGTGAGGGTGAGCGTTGCTCTCAGAGTCGCGCGGTTGGCATCGAGAAGTATCATTGCCTTGTGTTCGCTGTTCCGCATTTGCCGCTTGATCTCATCGTTGATATTGTCGGTGCTCATGGCCGTGGGAAACCAGTGGGCATCTTCGTTCGGGGAGTAGCAGCAGGAATGGCATGGATATTGGAGGTGGAGTTCAAATTCACGAGAACCATGGCGTATGATTTCTCCTCGCGCAGTTGGATGGGTTGGTTGAAGCGGGTCAAGATCTGACTATCGTCTCCAGAGACAATGAATTAGAACCCGTGCTTGGGTTCGGTAATGGTTGCGATTTTCAGCAAAAGTGAGGCGTCCATTTATTTACAGCTGGTGACGTAGAAAGCGGATACAAACTCTGTTCCACTCTTCCTGGCCTTCGTAGTGCGTCTGCAGGTTTTTGGCTTTCCCTAAGATAGCGAAGACTTCGGCGGGCCGGATGACAAACAGTAGCTGAATATGAATTTTGTCCATTTATTTACTGCAGAGCTCAGCTTCAGTCTAAAATACGACGCTCATCTTCTGACCATCGGATTCGACCTGGAGGATTCGATCGGGGATGATGAGGGCATAGGCTTGGGTATTGACAGGACTCGAAGACGGCTCGGGTCTGGATATCCATGGTCGATTGTTTCAACCGCTCGGACTAAAATAAAATAAAATAAATTAATAAAGATAAAATAAATAAAAAAAAGAA